>APFE031674097.1:0-10928 GCA_000404065.3 Pinus taeda | reverse complement strand
ACGGACCAAAACCATAGGATCAAAAAACTGTTGGACCAATACCATGAACCAACCATGAAAGTGCATGAACTTTTCTCCTCGTGAAATAAAATTTTTCTCCACATAAAAGTGTGTGAAATTTTCTCCACATGAAATAAACTTTTTCTCCACATGAAATAAACTTTTTCTCCAGATAAAAGTTCGTGAAATTTTCTCCACATGAAATAAACTTTTTCTCCACATAAAAGTGCGTGAACCTTTTTTTTTTTACATGAAATAAACTTTTCTCCACATAAAAGTGCCTGAAATTTTCTCCACATGAAATAAACTTTTCTCCACATAAAATTGCGTGAACTTTTCTCCACATGAAATAATTTTTTTCTCCTCATAAAAGTGCGTGAACTTTTTCTACATGAAATAAACTTTTCTCCGCATAAAATTGCATGAACTTTTCTCCACATGAAATAAAATTTTCTCCGCATAAAAGTGCATGAACTTTTCTCCACATGAAACAAACGTTTCTCCACATAATAGTGCATGAACTTTTCTCTACATGAAATAAAATTTTATCTTCATGAAAGTGCGTGAACTTTGCTGCACTATAATTTATCATCTGAGATGATTTGCCATCAAGGACAACACTTGTCTCATAATGCCAACAATCTCCCCCTTTGGACTTGATGGCAAAGCTAACTTGTCACACATAGAACTATCATCTGATTCCTTTGAGCTGTCCTACACCCCAGGCATTCAGTCACATCTGATATCTCTTCTTGAATATTCATCCAGTTATAACTAAGTGAGATGATCTTCTATGGGTGGGTTGCCATCAAGTACAACAAATGCATCATAATGCCAACAATCTCCCCCTTTGGACTTGATGGCAACAACACCAAATCACTCTCCCCCTTTGACATCAAGGGCAAAGGGCGAACCAAGATATTCTCTTTCCTAGATAAACATTCCACTGTCGATATTCCCCCTGAGTACCTACTGAAATCTCTGAATGAGCTCCTCCTTTGTATATGCCAAGGTGTACCAATCTTTCCATGCTACATGATGAAAGCTGTGCTCTTGCTAAATTGTGTTGTTCATGCTCTCCCTGTCTGTAAGCAAGGTCTGCAAAAAGGTGTTCTACAAGAACATGACTCTATACATCATATGCAACCTTCCTAGCACCAAATACTCATACATACATCCATCTCCAAACCAAGTGGGGATATACAAGAAAATGTCAACCAAGTACATTACATCATTCATCCCAGGCATAGTGGGGAAACCAACATGGCCTTTATATGACTGAAATATTTCATCAAATGACTACAATAGATAGAGACACACTATTACATCATGAGTCTTGATATGACCTTTACATCCAATGATATACATGACATTTATAACAGAGACCAAACACCTAAATAAGATCATGATAAACATCAGCAACGACACTGTATGATCTGCTCCATAGCATCTGTCACCAGCAACTTGTATTAATGCATGAATCATCAAGGTATGTCTGTATCAACTCATCCTTTTGAATAGAATTTTGTATATACAGAATCATTCTATCATATGTGAGAAACACCATAGCCATCCAGATCTGCATGGACCAAGTATCATCAATTGGGAATATCTGCATCAATCATCATATGTACGAAACAACCTATCATCATATAGGTAAGAACTCATCATCATCATATCTCCAACAATGCAACTTTGAATAATCATCCATGTATCCAACCAACAATCCTCATCCATATGTGCGCTAAGAACAATAGGAATCTGACATCATAACTATAATATATGATCTTTATGCATATGGAGACAACAACATATGAGTGACTCATCATCAAGTGAATTCAAGCTATGTACTTCTCCTTATCCTTATGAAGATCACCATGTCAGCACCATTACAGAATCGACCACAAATCTGATCTAAATATCAACTATGTAACCCCAAGAATCATCTGAACAGCTCAACCATATCATAGCAAGATGAATCATTTATCCATATAAGCATCATCACCAAGGGCTATTAACCATAATGCCAACAATGCATTAAAAGCATATGCTCCCCCTAAACCTGTGCCATCTTGTTTACTGTCAGATCTTATCATGCATATCAGCAAGAAGAATCAAGACATCATCATTAGAAACAAAACACTTCTAACCATCATTTCCACACATCATCAGCAAATTATAACCATTATCAAACAGTGCAAATAAATCGAATCATAACTGATCCTTTTCCTGAACCTTTCCCTACTACCTTTCCTCAACCAATCATATACGCGACTATGCCATAACCAACTCGCGTATATGCGTGACTTCTCTTTAAGAAACTTGCATATGAGATTTAGGACACTGAAGTTTTACATTTCCAGTTCCCTATGATTCTGTTACGTCAGTATGTTGTGCTGTGCCACCTCTTTCTAACTGTACTTCTTTCTTCTTCCACATCTTCAAGTGTGATGATGATGTTTTCTCCTTTTGGTATGGTGCCCATACTTTGTTCCTACATTCCTTAGCTTTATGTCCAAGCTTGTTACAAGTGTAACATCTTACATGTCTCATATTTCTTCTATAGCAATCAACAGCTTTGTGACCAAACATATTGCAAGCAAAGTAATATCCATTAAAGTACCTTGAATGAGATGATCTTTCTGCATGATGTTCTTGAAACCTTCTTCTTCTACATTTGGCTGCAACATGCCCAAGACTATGACATACATAACATTCAACATTATTCATAGGAGGGGTAGAAGATTTTCTTTGAAGAATTTCTTTCCTTGGTTGATGATGAAATTGACCTTTCATCTCCTTATTGAGCATTTCAGATTTTGCAGTCGAGTCCCTTGTCTTACTTTGTGAACTAGATTCACCTTCAATAGATTCATGAAAACCAAGACCAGATTTGATGGCAGGAGACCTTTGACTATTAAGAATATCATCCAAGACCTTAGTACTATCTTGAAATCATAAAAGCTTATCATTATCTTCTAATTTACCTTTCAAGATATTTACCTCAACCTAAAGTTTCTCTTCCTTTTCAAGATACTGCTTCTTCACGTTCTCTTCAACATTTCTTTCATCTTCCAACTGACATCTTAGATTGAGAATCTCCTTTTCTTGTTCTTCATTCACATCTTGTTGCATTTGACGAATTCTGAAGGCACATTCCAGCTGAGATTTTAAGCTGATAACTTCGTTTTCCCGTTTTTCAATAGCTTGGAGTAGATCTTTATTCTGCTTCTTGATTCTTCAAGATCTTCTTTTAGCGAGCAGATCGTGGCTTCAAGACTTTCATAGTATATGGATCTATCTCTGAGTTTCTTGATGGTTGTGCCTTTTTCATTGACTTCATCTCTCAATGATGTTACTTCATCCTGCAACTTCCTTACCTTGTTTCCTTCTTCTGGCTGGGCTTTTAGCAACTTTTGATATTTGACCTTGAATAACTCCCTTACCTTGTTTCCTTCTTCTAGTTGGGCTTTTAGTTTGGTAGCTTCTTCTTTGAAGTCATATTCCCTTTTGTTCAATAGATCTTGTTGATCTATGATTTTGTCTGAAAGCTTTTTAAATTCTGCCTCTATTTGATATCTATCTTGTTCACCCATAAGAGCAAATTCAGTTGTTTCTCTATCACTTTCATTTTTTCTAAAAGGAAAGATAGCCGAAACATCAGAGGATAGCAAATTCATACCTGATAGTTCATCTTCATTCTGAAATGATTCTGAATCTGTTTCTGAATCTAAAGAGCTTCTTACACCTAATCCCCAATCGATTCTCCCATTGTCATAGTTCTTCTAAGATGTCTTCTTCTGCTTATGAGCTTTCTTCTTAAGCTTCTTTCCCATTTTTCGATGGATCTCATTCAAGCAATCAAGCTTCTACCAAAGGACCTTCTCTAATACTAATTGTTGGAAATAATACTGAGGGGGGGGGTGAATCAGTATTATCATGTCAATAAAACTTTTTCATTTCCATATTCAGATTCATATATGCTACTTCCACAACTTCTTATGATTCAGTTAGATGATCCTTAATGAGTGCATTAGAAATTATCAACCATATTAATAGTAAACAGATGCAGTAAAATAGAACAGATCATTAGACATAAGTCACACACATGAACACCATGATATAAGGTGGAAACCCAATGTGGGTGAAAAACACCTGCTGCAAGTCATCTCAATCTTCTTCTTAATAAGAAAATCATTTTACAATATTTCTGTACTGGTGCAGTCTTATAGCACTACGCAGGCTTCTACATACAGAGACCTACAACCCTCTCGCGTTCTCCAGCCTCTCTTGGAAGGGAGCTACAACCCCCATAGTTCTTGTACTAGCTAAGGTAATAGTACGTAGGCGCCGGCCTACAATATTCTCTCCTCCAGGTACCACGTTTCATAAATTTTTCAGACTGGTTACTCCTGAAGCACAACACATAATATGAAAGGCCACGTTTCATCCAATTTTCATACTGGACCCATTAATATCATTGAAGCACATAATCAATCAATCTTCTGAATCACCCAAACACTAGATCAATACATATACAAGGATAATATATGTGTTAGCACCCAGACCTAGTCCATCAGGTCACATAAATATGAGTCATTATGATCCTGATCCAATATTAGTTCTCATCCATCAATACTAAAGCTAAACACAATCAACCAAACAGGATATGTAGAATACTGACACCTTTAAACTGTCATCAGAACCCATCAACAACCAGAACCACCTGTGACTTCAAATATCATAGCTCAAATTGTATACGCTACTACAATGAACCAAACCTGCATACATATGCGCTTACACCAAAGCCAACCCACGTACATATCTATAAATATTCAAACATGACTTGCAGTGATTTCAAACTTAAGTTATACCCAGATCAGATCATTACAAGCGTCAATATACAGATCTAGAATAAGCATAATCAAATATATAGAGATAGTTCATTTCAAACTATTTGATCCCGATCTATCCTTAGATCTTTTTCTCCATCAACCAGTGAGATCCCTCTTTAGCTCAGATCTAGATCTGCACCATAACCCAATCATAGTATTCTAGATCTAGCACTTTATCAGATATTCAATAATTCAGATCATGCTTTGCCAAATGATCTCCTTCCCCTTTCATAGTCTTAGGCCTTTCACAATACCACGGTCCAAAACCATAATAACACAATACCATGAACCCAATACTTCGGATCAACACTTTTGGATGCAATACCACGGACCAAAACCATAGGATCAAAAAACTGTCAGACCAATACCATGAACCAACCATGAAAGTGCGTGAACTTTGCTCCTCATGAAATAAACTTTTTCTCCACATAAAAGTGCGTGAAATTTTCTCCACATGAAATAAACTTTTTCTCCACATAAAAGTGTGTGAAATTTTCTCCACATGAAATAAACTTTTTCTCCACATAAAAGTGCGTGAACTTTTTTTTTTTACATGAAATAAACTTTTCTCCACATAAAAGTGCGTGAACTTTTCTCCACATCAAATAAAATTTTCTCCGCATAAAAGTGCGTGAACTTTTCTCCACATGAAATAAACTTTTTCCCCTCATAAAAGTGCGTGAATGTTTTCTACATGAAATAAAATTTTCTCCGCATTAAATCGCATGAACTTTTCTCCACATGAAATAAACTTTTCTCCGCATAAAAGTGTGTGAAATTTGCTCCACATGAAATAAACCTTTCTCTGCATAAAAGTGCGTGAACTTTTCTCTACATGAAATAAACTTTTATCTTCATGAAAGTACGTATTTGCTGCACTATAATTTATCATCTGAGATGATTTGCCATCAAGGACAACACTTGTCTCATAATGCCAACACCATATTCTTGGTGATGTTCAAGGATGTGTATTTGACTCAATTCATTTACTTACAATTGAAGCCAATTTTCTTAAAATTACATAAACCTCTTGGTTCGTAAAGCCCCTCACTGTTCAATCCTTGTTGAAGGATAAGGAAGAGAAAGAAGACAATTTACAGATATCAAAATATTTGAGGGTAAATTTGAAGCAATGTGCAAGGTGGCATTTTGAATGAAATCTTATTCAATCATGTATTTGAGAAAGAAACCACTCAAAAGAAAGAAGGTGGGTTAGATGGAACCCAAGCCCAACTGAATTACGCTTGAGGGTGGGATCAACATTCAATGTTTTCTTAGGACCAAGAGAAGATTGACATGAGCTCTTGGAATCTGAAGATTGAGGATCAAATCTCGCCCCACTCTTTCTAATCCTCAGCTTAGGTACCATAAATTTATCTTTTTATGTTTACATGTTATTATGAGTATTAGTGGGTAGCTAGTTCATGTAGAATTTCTTATTGACATTCCAGTTAATAGACAATACAAAGTTATGAATCGGTGTTTGGATATTAAGTTAGTGGAGGGATTGGTTTCCCTTGAGGTAGTGTCCAGCGAGTGAATGATTTTACTTCTACTTTTTCCATAATGTGAATCAACATTTCCTTTTAAAAAGTAAAATAAATGAAGATGTGAATTTTGGATTAAATATGTTGTTATAGTATGATAATGTAATGTTTTTTTAAACTCAAATCAATATTATTGTATTAAAATAAAGTTGTGACCATATCATACAAAATGATAAAACATATATATAAGAAAACAATTGAATATTTAGGATTCAAAATTTCCCAAAAGTGTTAATAAGACACTCATTAATTGACTTGTCCTTACAATATTTTCCAGTAAACTATAAAATTTGTAGCTATAGATTCTAACAAACTAGGATATATAGAAAACTATTTTGCAAAAATAAAAATATGAGTCACTAATTAAAGATATGCCCACTATGAGCTTCTTGCTTGACATGTGTTGAAGAAAGGGTAACTAGGTTCAGTCTTCATAAAGACATTGTAATTATGATGTTTTGTTAGGTCCCTATACTACTAGTGTAACCCCTTATTGTTATTAGTGAAACACCCTTATTATATTATTGTGCCAATGTAGTTCCCATATTGTTATTATTGTGCCCCGCAAAAGCCCACTATTGTTATTGTTGTGCCCTTACATTATTATTGTTATGTCGGCTTTGATTATATTATGACCCCTTAAACCCCTATATATAGAAAGGAGGTATTTTCATTTATATCATCCAAGAATTGTTCATTTGTGTAATGTAAATGAGGTTTCCCCCTCAAAGAGGCTGATTTCTAAGGCATTGATCTTTGTTTTATATCTTTTTGTGAGCTTCTTCCATAAAATTTGGTATCAGATCTTTGGATTCTAGGTTTTTACTGCTCCAAATAGGTCATCGTGGAATTTTCGATATAAAATTTTTTCAACGAAGTTTCAGAAGCTAAAACAAACCCATTTGAGATGAAATCATTCTGAAGTGCGAGTCTGAATTTCATATCTTGTCTCACTATATTTTTGGATATATGATCGGATGAAGTTAGGGCTTTTAAAAGCTCTAGAATTCCATCACAAATAGGTCATCATGGAATGTTCACTATAATTTGTTTTCTATGAAGGTTCAGACTATGAAATTAAAACGCATTTGAGCCTAAATCACGGTGAAGTTGACACCCAAATTTCAGATATTTTTTTTCTATATTTTAGGATATATAGTCCACGACATGTAGGGTTTCTACAGGCTCTCGAATTACATCCCAAACATGTGACCTTGGTAAAATAGTCATAACTTTCTCTCTAAGCATTAGATTGAAATTTCGTAACAAGAAAACACCCTATCATTATTGCTATTAGTGAAACCCCCTTATTATATTGTTGTGCCCATGTAGTCCCCATATTGTTATTATTGTGACCCATAGAAGCCCACTATTGTTTTTTTTTTGGTCAAGTAAGAGTGGAGCCTTCAATTAACTGAAAAAAAATATTACATATGGTATATGTCTTTACAAGTGTAAAGACCAACAAAAGGTAGACCTATTGATGATAAACAAACAACAGGGTCAACAAAACCCAAAACCTTACACACAAAAACAAAATTAGACCCCTGGTCCACAGAGACCATTGTCTCCCTCCTGCTCATTATTCATGGTCTAGAAGTACGCCATGTCTTTGGTTGCATGTTGTTGACAATCAACATACAGTTTACCAGAGGGTATATATTCCCAGTTGTACCGAATATAGCTTTCCTTACATAGTACTCCTTCATTTCCCAGATGATCAACTAACATATTGGATTTTCTTCGCACATGAATGAAGTTGATGGTTCTGAGGGTTCACAAGTGGGAATGAATACGGTGAAAGACCTGCGAGAGCCTCCAATGTTTCGACACTTTTCCAGGTGTCATTCCATTACACATTTTGTTGGCCACATTAATGACCAATTTAGAGTCAGCTTCAATGATGGCATTGTGTAAATTTGACTCCATCAGGATTTATAGGCACTGCTCTAAGGCCATGACCTATGCCATGTTATTAGAGGCAGTCCACACCTAATTGTGAAAGATATCCTTTATGTGCTCCTACTCATCTCTTATGACATCGCCAAATCCGGCCATCCCTGGGTTTCCCTTAGAGGCCCTGTCTATATTGATTTTCAAAAAATCATGAGTAGGAGGCTGCAAGATATCTTTACTAACAGTTGTTTTGTTCACACCCTTGATAGTTCCTTGGGGACCTAGAGAATGGAGACCTAACTGCAACAGTATGCGAGCATCCTTGGGTGAAGGAGGGTCCTCAACAATTTTAGACATAAGGGCTCCTACTGTATCTTTAAGCTGTCGTAAATTTTGGACAATGATGTTTTCGGTTGAGCCTTATTTGTTCTTGAAAATCCTGCCATTAATTTCCTTCCAGACATCCCATATAATAAAGCCTAGAACCAAAGTCCAAGCCTTGTTAATGATTTCATTACCTGAGAAGTCTTTCCTCTAATTCTTCAAAGTGTTGGTGATGCTGAGTCTATCCCTGTCAGTTTTGCTGAAGATTGAGGCCGCCCAATCCCACAAGGTAGAGGAGAAGGGGAAAAGGTTTAGTAAATGTTCCATTGTCTCCTCCTGTAAACCACATAGACGGAATTTGAATGGGCCAACAAAGTGCCTTTTCAAAATATTCTTCCATGTGAGAACTTTCTTTTGGGTAACAAACCACATAAACAACTTGATATTCATCCATTATGAGTTCTGCTAAATGTCATTCCAAACTTGATCAGGGTTTGGATAATCAAAACCTAGGGCCATGCATTTAGCTTCTTTGAGGTTGAAGGTGCCTTCGGTGTTTCTACCCCATCTCAGTTGGTCAGATGAGGATGACACCAAAATCTTCCTCTGCTCCAAGTCAAGAGCAAGAGAATCCGCCTAGGCCTTCAAAGGACTCTCTTCACTATAACCAAGATCCTTCCACATTATCCATTTACCATTGTTCCTTACCTGATCCCAGAAGTTGTAGAGCTATAACTAGGGTCTCCCACACCTCTAATTATCCTACATTAATAAATCAATCCGGGAACGTTTTGTTATTGCAAAGAGTAACTCAATCCGAGGCTATTCGTCCAAGTAATGCTTAGTAGTATAGCATTCAGGAAATACAAAAGTAAATAGATGCTAAACTATAACTAAATTACTCCAAAAAGATAGAATCACACAAGACAGTTTATCAGTCAAGGGTACGGAAGCGATAACCCATCCTTCTAGAAACTGATGGAAAGGAAATTAGAGCATGGTCCATAGGTCTGGGAGCTAGGCAGTGTCTGCTGAGGCTCACTACAGCCTTAGACCTTCTCTCACACCAAAACAATAAATACATGTAAATGGAATAGCAGCAAGTAAAATGGAACAACAAAAAGGGAAATGTAACAGCAGTAAATGGAATAGCAAACAAAAGAACTAAATCTCGCGAGTCAAAAACAACTTACTCACACTTTGCTATAACATTCTTCTCTCCTCAAGCAAACTGGATGGAATATACTTTATGGAACAGCACCCATTGATGAATTATGGAACGACAATAATCAACCATATATGCACGCCTCGCATTAATATAGTAATCTGACAATTAAGGGTAATATAACTATGTTTCTACACAGAATAACATTACTTTCAAATTCCAATAATCGGGGTTTCGAATGAATCAAATGACAGTAATATTCGCACAGACGCTCTGTAACAAAAATAGCTAGTTTGAGACTAAAAGCATGCGATTCAACTTCTGAAGAGATCCAATTATACAGTGCAGAGTCATTACACGGATTTTCCGAGAAAAACCATTAATGCATTGATCGTAAAAAAGCATAGCATAGCATATGAAAGATATATTAGATTACCGAGTAATAAAGATAAGCAAACCACGCATAAATCACAATATAATGATACAAAAGCAAGTGTCCTTCGGAGCCGCACCCTTAGTTGCCAATGGTACACCGCCTTAGGTTACTCCAGACGCAAAGATGAAATAAACACCAAGTCTTTTATATTAACCCATCAACAAATGTACAGTAAACCAGGTCTCAGTGAGACTCGATGATCAAAGTTTTGTCTGAAACTGAAAATTACAAAAACAGGAGTCCCCTTGCTCAATGATGTTGTTCCTTTATATAAAAGTAACGGCGGGGATATCTAGGTAACAAAGATAAGTAAAACAGCGATCCCTCAGGATCAGAGATCCTGAGGGATTCACCAATCTGTTAATCCTTTACTTTTCTTTCTCTCTTTCACCGAATTGGTATCCCTCCTTCCTTTCCTGGGTTGTTCAGCTTTGATTTGCTCGATCTCGTTTGCATCCGGTTCCCTTCTAGAGGGACAGCAGTTATTCCTCCTCTGTTTTTCACTTTTGGACGGCAACTCCTTGCTTCCACCTTTCCCTTTATAGAAAGACAACAATTATCAATGATTGAGCTTCCCATGTTAATTCTTACACATTTTATTAAAATTCTTTATCTCTTTGAATTCATAATGCAGAAAAGGTTACAAATATTACTGAAAAGCCACT
>APFE031674096.1:157258-183436 GCA_000404065.3 Pinus taeda | reverse complement strand
GGTTGTAATCCTCTCTTCTACTCTTTCTATCAATAAAGTTATTTAAGTTTTCCTCCACATTCTTGTATGTTTGATGATATATGCATTTGTGTGGTCAATATATTTCTGGTCCTATATGGTTTATGATTGTAGATCTCTGTACTTTGAAGGTATTATGTTGCTTTGACTTTACAAGTGCTCTTCGAAATGGGTTAAGCAAGGAAGGAGCGGAAAAAATCTATCAAAGGGGAGAAGAAACAAGCAAGGAGCCAAGAGAAAGACTGAGGTTGGTATTCTCTACTTCTCTCCCATCTACTTTTCATAAAGGAAAATGAAAGTAACTTTTGTTTGTTTGTTTCTAAGATAGCTACCCATCTTAGTGGGACTAGCAGCTCTGAATGGACACTAGATTTCCCGATAACACTTCCACCACCATGTGATACAGGTTCACATCTGATTCACTCTTCGTGAAGCCCAACCCAGTGAAGTAGCTATCTATCCTGGTGTACCAAGCACGAGGTGCTTGCTTCAGCCCATACAATGCTCTCTTGAGTTGGCACACATGCAACTCACGGTCTAAGGTTTCAAAACCTTTGGGATGCTCTATGTACAAATCTTCCTCAATGATGCCATTGAGGAAGGCAGTCTTCACATCCATCTGATGGATCTTCCAACCCATCTGTGCTGATAGTGCCAAAATAGATTTGATTTACGAGTACCTTGCTATAGGAGCAAAGGTCTCATCATAGTCAATCCCCTCTACCTGTGAAAATCCACAGGCCACAAATCTGTCCTTATGCTTCTCCACACTACCATCTGTAGTTTGCTTTACCTTATAAAGCCAACGGGAGCTCACAACTGACTTGTCCTCTATTCTCGAGACCACATCCCAAACATTGTTTCGAACTATGGAGTTATACTCCTCCACCATCGCATTAATCCAAACTGGCTGCTACACTGCTTCCTGAAAGGAAGATGGCTCTGTCATAACACATGCACCCATAAGTACCATATATCCAGTGTACCTCTCTGGTGACCTCCTCTGTCTACGCTGAGAAGAGGGTGCTCCCACATTCTCCCGTGCATCATCTAACAATCTGTCAACCTCTCTAGTGCACTTTCTTCCCTCTCTATAAGACTCTGCATGAGTGGATGTCTCCACTCCCGGAACCTCTGCATGTGGTTGCTCCACATCAATCTGAGGCTCCTCAACCTTAGACACTAAAATTTCCTCCTCCGCATGTAGCTCAAGCTCCCTCTCAAGGGATACTTACATGGCCTTCTCCTCATCAAACTTGACATCCCAGCGAACCACTGTCATCTGACTGGTTTGCATATACACCCGATAATTGTGGGGAGTATTAGTGTACCCCACAAAGATCCCCAACTCTATTGTTGGCTCAGGCTTCTTCCATGCATCTTTGGTCATATGGCAATAAACTGATGACCCAAAAATCCTGAAGTGTCCAACATCTAGCCTCTTACTGGAATAAGCTTCCTCTGTTGTTTTACTCTCAAGTATCTGATGTGGGCTATGGTTCTGAACATAAACCGTTGTGTTGCATGCATCAACCCACAAGTGTAGTGGTAGGCCCTGATCATGCAACATCACCCTTTATGCCCCTACAATGCTCCTATTCTTCCTCTCGACAACCCCATTCTGTTGAGGATTATGAGGTGAAGTCAACTCTCATTTAATCCCTTCCGCTGCATAGAAGTTCTTAAACTGATTGGAGACATATTCTCCACCGTTATCACTTCATAGAGCTTTAACCTTATTTCCTGACTCTTTCTCGAGCAATGCTTTGAATTCACAAAACTTTGTGAATGTATGATCCTTTCTCTGCATGAAAAATATCCAACATTTACGAGAATAGTCATGTACAAATATAACCTAATACCTGTGTTTGGCGGTGGATACTGTCAAGAATGGTCCACACACATCTGAATGGACTCTCTCGAGAAGAGACTTTGCTCGACTGTCTTTATCTCCAAAGGAAGACTTGGTGTATTTTCCCAAACTAGAACCCTTGCATGTATCAACTTGCTGAAGTGTACCTTTGGGAAGACCGGTAGAGATTTGCTGCAATATCTTCAAAGCCCCATGATGCAAGTGGCCCAATCGCCTATGCCACAACTCGTTGACATCTTGGCTCAACATCTTTTTCGCTTTTGAACTCAAAGCATCACAATCATCTGCCTCTATCTTATAGAGATTTTGAACTCAAATACCTACCTTCTTTACTTGACCCATGGCTATGTGTCGAAGGAACGCCTTTCCTTTCGAAAATATCACATCATAGCCTCTATCCTCAAGCATGGCAATAGATACCAAGTTCTTCGTCAATCCGGGTACATGATAACATTCTTCAAGGTAAGTGGAGCAATATGCTCTCTCTGAAAAGTAAGAGTGCCCACACCAGTAACACTATACTCACCGTCATCACCCATCTCGATATGCATCTTAAGATCTTTCTCCTCTAATTCATTGAATAACTCTTTGTCGTCAGTCATGTGGAAAGAAGCTCCATTGTCTAAGTACCAGCCACTTCCCATCATTGAAGACACCATGCATGCAATGAGGGAAAATTCCAATTTGAATTGGGAGGCCAAAGCCTCACCGGCCGCTCATCTTGAGGAATTATCCTTGGACTTCTTCAATGGACAATTTGTAGCAAAGTGACCCATCTTGTGACAATGAAATAATTTAACTTTCGTCATGTCCTTCTTCTTACCTCCATGATAAGAATATGATTTGGAACAAGAAATTTTACCTTTTCCCTTCCTTGCCTTAATCGCTAAGGCAATATTATCTTCATCATCAGTCTTTGATGAAGAGCCATCCCTGGTGTTCCTCTTGATATCATCCTGCATCAAATCTTACCATAGTCGTTCCCAATCTGGCAGCTTCTCCCGACCATTGACAGAGTCCTGATAACTATGCCAACTCTTTAGGAGTCCAAGAAGCACAAGGCTAACCATATCCTCCTCAGAAACTGTGATTCCAACACTTCCAAGTTCATCCCAACATTGAGTGAACTTGGTCAAGTGCTTTGGAATCGTCTCACCTTTCTCCATCTTGATTTTACAAAGTTTATCCTTCACTGCCAACTTCCTTTGATCACTGTTATTCTAATACAAGTCCTTCAATGTTTTTCACATAGCATGTGGAGTTTCCTTGCCATGGAGACTCGAGACAACGTGGTCTCAAACTCCTTCAAGGATTATCCGCCTTGCCTTCGCCACACACTTCTTCCATTCGACCAAGTTTTGTGCATCTGTATCTGCTAGCTTGGGGACTTCTTAATTAATGAATTCCTTCAAGCCATTATCTTCTAGCACAACCTCCATCCTGTCCCTCCAGGCTATAAAATTTGAGTTGCCTTCCAAGGCATACTCAAGCCTCAACCCATGGAATGCCATCTATCGATCCTGAAGTGTGTATGCAAATTCGACTTTCACCTGTAACCTAGAAACTGAAAACTTCAAAATCTCCTCTAGAGAGCTGATTTTAAATCATTGATATCTCCCTCATCTGAACTCTGATTCGGCTAATTTCTTTTTTGAATTTGGGTATGTTTTCCAAGGAATACAAATATGCAATTTGTTTATGAAAATTTTGCATAGAAATTATCATAAATTCTCCACAAAATATCAGCCCAAAAAACAACCTTGCTCTCATACCATGTAGAAAAACCTGTAGATTCACAGGCTCATGTAATCTACTAAAACAAGAGACAAGAATCTACTTATACTCTTTACAGCAAAAGCCCATAAACATCGAGAAAATAATAATCAATAGAGGAAGAGAATCAAAGGCACATAACACAATTAATAACAGGGGAAAACCACAACTCAAAACCCCATTATCTGTTTTGTATTAATCCGGAAAATCAAGATGAAATTACAATGCTTGTTCTCTCAAGAACAATCCCAACACTCACAAATTCAATCTCCAACTCATAAGCAAGCTCAAGGCCAAAGCTTAGCCTCTTCACAAGCTCTCCAAATCTCTATTCCAATGTGTAATTTATATGGAGAACAACTTGTATTTAAAGGGAAATAAAGCTCTAAAAATAGCGCAATCCCTCAAGGATCAGTTCCTGATTGCATGCACTATCAGTACAACTCAGAAAAATCTAAAGCAAATAGTACATTGTCCCTGCACTCTAGTCTCAACTGAGTCTTTCTCAAAATTGACATGCATGAGTTTTTGATGGTGGAATCTTCAGTTAACTAGAGTAGCACTAATTAGGTCATTAGTGTCCCAACTGATTGTTTACTCACTATTAGTTCCTAAAACTAATTGGAACTAATTTAACTGGACTTAACTCAATGAACTGAGTTAACTAATTACAACTCATTCATAACTCATCCTTAACTCCTATAAGTTAGGGATAACATATACATGTCTTATAAAATACTTCGATTTCGAATTTCCTAAATAAATTAAGTTAATTAAACTTAATTAATTATGTTCAAATTGCTATGAGAAAAGAATTCTATTTTAATTCACAGTTTAATTCAAGGAAAAATTAAACTAGAATTTCTTGTTGCCATTTCTCAACATGGGATTGGGAGCAAGAAGGCAAAGGAAAAGTAGGAAAGCACAAGAGGATAGCGGGATCAATAGCTATAATGGGTTTTTCTTTCAAGTACCAAATTGCATGTATGATTTCCTTGCTAGTTTTGGCATGCATGGCACAAGCATGTGATTTGTTGGTTATGATATGTCATTGGCATGGAGGATTGCCTGGATTGACATTGGTTTTGTCTAGACTTTCCATTTCCTGGATAGCCATTGTGTTGTGGATTTTATCTTTATTTTCGGGTGGGTGCTCATGTGTCCTTTGGTTGTGGGTTGAATTACTAGTTCCTTGAGCCTTGGTTGGACAAACGCTCTAGAAGCCATGTAACAACTTGGGTTGAGTTACTAGTCCTATAAGCCTTGGTTGGACGAACGTTATGGATATCTCGGTGGGTTGATTTACTAGTCCTGTAAGCTTTGGTTGGAAAAATGCTTTGGAGCCTAGCGACAGATACGGGTTCAGTTACTAATCCTGGAAGCCGAGTTGGAATAAACGCTCTAGAGCCCTAGAAAACTTAGGTAGAGACCGATCTAGAGATAGTTAGTGATGTCTGACCATGAGGTGGAATCATTGGTTGATGATTGAGGTAGTTTGGCCTCTGGAAGCCTTGGTTTCGTGTTCTTGGTTTATTCCATGAGATCCTACATTCATGCTTGGAATATGGCACAGGGGTCATTGGCTGAAAGAGAGATTTGGTTCAGCCCAATCTATGGTTGGGTGGTACATGGAAGTCCCTTAAATAGTTGGAATTGCATATTTTCATAAGAGCTTTATACCTCTTATGTTTTATGTGTAAAGGTGCTTGCTATTATGTGGTCTTAATGGTTATTTTGTCATTATTAATTTGTTTCTTATATGTTGGTTATAAGTATGTTTTTATGACAGTCTTGAGTTATGGCTCTCACCATGTTTTTGTTATTAGATGATATGTTAATGAATATATGACCTAATAGATGATAATGCAGCTATTATGAGAGGGAATCAGACCCTCTTGACGCTTCTCAGATAAGTATGAAGTCCTTATGTTCGGATTTGTTGTTATGACCTGTACTTTACATGTTCATGATGTGTTTGACAAAATGTTTGCCATGGTTAACATGAGTCAGGCTAGGTTCTTCTTCAATTTTTATATTAGAGGCCTTTTTTCATGTTATTAATAATTTCTAAGAGTTTCATCAAGTTCTAGGCACGGGCCGGAATCCTAGCCCTAAAAAAGTGGCTCAAAATTTGGGGTTGATGGCACAGAACTTCCTGGAAAAGACTGCAGTCGCATGAATTCCTTTTTTTGGGAGAAACTAGAGGGTTACAGTCACTCAGAGGCCTTGTCATGGGAGCCACTGGGGGTCTAGTTAAGTCAAGAAGCAAGTTAACTCGGGGCTTAGGCACCTATAGTGGTTTGTTAGCCCCTGGGGGTCATGTAGCTTCTAAGGAAAGTTAGTTTAGTTTGGTTTTGTTGATTCTACTTCCTTAAAGTGATCTAGAAGTTTGAGTCATATCATAGTAACTCTTCGTCACATATTTACCCCGTTGAACCAGTTAGCTTGGATAAGTGTGGGAGGAGGATGTTACATAAAATAAAAGAAATCTTACAGTTTGAATTGCCTGAGAAATCATAAACCCCTTAAACTACCATTTTTTCTTTGCCAAAGTGATTGCAAGTGATAAGAAAACCTCTTGGAGAACAAAGTGACACATCTAGGGCACCCACCAAGACTTGTTGGTCATGCACTAATGGAGTTGGGCATCTACCACATCCTCAAACAATTGCCTTCAATGTTTTGCTTAGCAAGTGACTATTACATGCATCTTAAATCTACTCTTTCACCCTTGGAGGTACCTCTACACTCAATCGTCATCTTTCATTTGTTACTATTTATTATTTATGGTTTATGACAACTTTTAAAGGATTTTTTATGATGGTTTCATGACATGAAACACATTGTCTAATAAATGGCTATGGCGAAAAATAGTTAAAGGTATTATCATTCAATGAGAAGTTGCAAGTAATAGTTCCAAATCTTAAACATGAAACACAAGTTGATGAGGCTATAAGAGAAAAAGGTGACTAGGTTTGATATGGATTGCATTGGCTCAGAGTTGGTGACAAGCACTCCAAGCAAATATCCAAGACCTGAGCTTCCAAACAACCCTTTAGCCAATAATTGTTATTAATAAAGATATAGTACAACACAAATAAAAACCCCTAGACCTATTGCAATGTCATCAATTGATGCCGAAACAAAATAATTATCTTTCAATTATCTCTTTCGCTGCTTATCTTCCTGTTTTCTAAAACTAAGGCCAACCCACTCATTTGCAGAAGAAAAATAATAATAATAATAAAAAAATAAATACAATTCAAAATAAAAATAAAAATCCTAATATCTCATCCGCTTTGGGAAAATTCCCATTTCATTGGGTCCTGTAGCACTATCCACTTCTCATGGGCACAATGATCACATATTCTGATATGAAATGGAGCATATTAGTAATGTTTCGCTAATTTCCCATTCAGAATATAAAAATGTGCTCTAGGTTTGTACTCCAAAATAACAAGAAAAAAACATGAATTTTATGTGTGTTTACTTAATTTAGTTTCATGAAGAAAACTCAAAACATGAAACAAAAACATTGAATGGAAGCATGCATCAAATAGTAATACACCAACCATTGATAAAGGAGTTCACCCCTCCTGGGCTACATCTCCTTGGATCAACTCTAAAGGCATGAACCCTTCTCATCATGCTCAAAATTCTTCAGAAATAAAAAGTACATAAGTGTGCTGACAAAAAGAGTGGCTAGTTTCCCCTTCAAGGAAACATTCTTTTGCAAAGAACTCTCACTTTAAGCACATGACAACCTACAGTTAGTCATGAAACAATCAAAAAGCTAAGGGATCTCAAATCAAGACCCCATAATTCAACTTCCAAAAGCATAAATAGTACTACAATCCACTTGAAGTACTTAAACACGTCTCCTTCTCTATACAGATATAAAGAAAAGAAGAAATAAGCTACAACACTACTATAATGGTTGCTGGAGAAAGCACATGGAGTCTAGAAGACCCCTACAAGGTCATCTCCATCTTCAAACTCCCCCTTAACCTAAATCAACACTCTGGTTGACCAAGGCACCCATAGGCTTCACTTTGCAAAAAGCCTATCCAGAAGTGCTCCTTTGATCTCCAAACCTGTTCCAATGAGTTCAAAATGTCCAAAAATGGATATCTAGCCTCTTTTTGCATCCCATTTGGTCAAAAATTGCCATAGTTATGACTTTTGTTAGTCTTTCCACAATTTTCTCCTCCAAATCTGGCTTACTGCCAGTTAAATTCATTATTTGCAGTTAATTCTAGTAGTTTTGTCGAAATCAGTGGTCCCACCAACTTCCAAGCCTATCTCGTAGTTAAGTCCGAGTGGTCACATACAAAGTGGTCAGTTCGATGGAAAAGACGATGGTTTCGCAACTCGCATTCGACGGAAAAACCTGTGGTCTTAAGGTCTGTGAACAAAACAGGTGATTTGTGCAAATGCGATATCATGGACCCGATAGGATATTAAATTGCAACCTATAGTGGCATTGCATCCGGGATATCCTATCGCATTTCGCATCGGCAAAGAACAGGTGGTAATATAATGAAGGACATTTATGCGATTGTGATATGCGATAAATTGCATCGCAACCATGCTTTTATCGGGGCCGATTCTTATCCACTTGCGATATGTGATTGTGATCACATCACAACCTCTCTGCGTCGGGGCAGATTCTGTAACATTGACCCTTCGTCGATTTGTGATTCCAATGTATCACATCGCAACTCTGATTGCTTTGGGGGCCAATTACCATAACTCCTCCGATATGCGATATGCGGGACCCAATGGCAACCTGCCACTTTGCACTTCCCCATTCGTTGGGACCTTTGCCATTTCATCTAATCCTACCACGTTTCCAAGTCAAATATGAACTTTGACTTGCTCTAACTTTTGCATATGAGCTCAGGTTTGATTGCCATTCACACCATTGCATTCAAAATGACGAGATCTTCGATCTGAAGCTAAGCTTATCAAAATTCTGACACTTTGATATTTTGGCAAATTTTGATCTCCTGATCACTCTTCCCCACTGAAAAAAATTTGGTCTCCAAAAGTTTCCTTTCAATTGTTCAACATTTGAAGGTACATTTCCTTCATTTTTCCAAAATCGATCCAATCGATGTTTGTAGTTCCTTGACATGTACTTGTCTTGGCTTTTTCTCAAGCTAAACTTAAAATATAACTTTACCAAATAATTCAAGTTCAATGTTCTTCTCGGCTTGTCCATGTCACTATGGCTATCCACAGCAACATCCTTTCCAAGAAGAATTCCAAGGTGCTCATCTACAAAATCCTTATCAAGGATAAGATGCTAAAATACTTTGCCAAATGAACCAAAACAAGCCTCACATAGTGAATACTTGTATAATTTGAGTGCTAAACACATTTGGAACATACTAAATGTGTTGTGACTACTCATACAATAGTTTTAAAATGTTTTCTCAAACTCTGAATAGAACTGCATTTCACAAAATGGAATAAACTTGACTCCCAAATTTTCCATTCAAATTAACTATCAACAAGCCAAACGAGCATTGTAATGCTTAAAGAAAACATTGTTGCATATAAGTGATTTATTTATGAACATCACTTTTACAAGTTACCCAACTCTAGGGATATGCAACTAGTGCAAAACAGAAATTTACAAACTTCAGCTAGATAAGTAGTCCACCCATTTCTTACCCAACCAGGTAAATGAACCATCTATTTGAAGTTTCTCTTCTTTTGAAGTTGCTTCAGGGATGGTCACATCTTACGCCCCTTTTTCTTTTGTGCTTCCTCTTCTGGTGCTTGCATGATTTGCTTGCCCTTACCAGGATGAAGTTGTGGAAACAATTTCCAACATTTCTCGACCCAATTTCCACTGATATTGCAGTGAGTACAAAAGTTCTTTTGAGCTCCTCTTGGCTCACTTGCCTTTAACCTTGGATGATATTTTTTATTTTTGGTCTCAATTCCAGTAGACATAAACATCTTCTTAGTGATTGCTTTCCTTTTCTCACACTTATCTCTTTTTGTTGTCCTTTGGCTTACACTACTTGCATGAGTAACTTGTGTGGCAAGAAGAACTTATATTCCCTTTTTCTTCAACGTTTTCATCTCTCTTTGGAGACGTTTTGCACTTCAAATCCTCCTTACACTTGAGGAACCAAGCAGGAACCAATTATGGATGCAACTCCAAACATCTTACCTCCTCATGTCCTCTCTTACGACAAAAGGATCACGATATCCATGAACTGTCGCTAGAAGACCATTCTTCTTTTGCAACATAGCCTAAGCCTTCATATTTAGACCTCTCCTTAGCCTCAATTAGATTTTTAATGCCTTCCTGGTTTACTCCGAGGCCTCCTCCCTTGTAACCAATCTTGGTCAACAGCTTGGATCCAATGCCTTTACTATGTTTTTCAAAGTCTGCAAATGAATTTACATCAACACTTTCGCATAAGGAAGAAGCATGTAAATTCTTACCATTTGCCGCATCTTTTGATTAACATACGAAGATGTTTTCAAACTTCCTTTTGATTTTGGATGTGTCCTCTTGGACTCTTTGGCTCTCTTCTTTCATCTCCTCGAATTTGGGCGCTGATAGAACCTCATCTTGCACATCGTGTGGACAAAAGGTACAAACTTGTCCATCTACCTTATCTGAGGGACTTTCTACACTAGCATCTTACATAAGAGTTGTAGAAAAACATGAAGATTGTGGAGAAGATGGTGACTTATCACCATTCTTGTTACCTTATTCCCTTGGAGAACATTCTCCTCTTGGAGGTCTAGAGCTTTCACCTTGCAATTTGGTATTCCTCTCTTCATAGATGAATTTCACCATTTCTACAATCTCTGAAAAAATCTTTCTAAAAGCCTTCACATCCTCTAACATTCTTGCAGGCTCTCCTCCTTGGGACATTCTTTTCTTGAAGCTTCGATTGCAATTTGAGGTGAAACTTGGTGGTAGAGATTGTAACAATCTTGCTCTCCTTTCCAAAACCTTCTCCTCAATGAGCTTCAAAACACATTCACTTGCAAACAATAGTCAATTCCTCCTTGCACAAATCAAACCTAAGCTCTGATACCAACCTAATATAAAATGGATCATATTAGTAAAGTTGTGCTAAATCCACATGCAGAATATAAAAATGTGCTAGAAGTTTGTACTCCAAAATATAAAGTAAAAACATGAATTTTATATGTGTTTACTTAAGTTAGTTTCATGAAGAAAACTTAAAATATGAAACCAAAACACTGAATGGAAGCATGCATCAAACAATAACACACCAACCATTTATAAAGGAGTTCACCTCTCTTAGGCTACATCTCCTTGGATCAGATCTAAAGGCATGACCCCTTCTAATTATGCTCAAAATGCTTCAGTAATAGAGTACATAAGTGTGCTGACAAAAAGCGTGGCTAGTTTCCCCTTCAAGGAAACATTATTCTGCAAAGAACTCTCACTCTAAACACATGAAAACCTATAGTTAGTCATGAAACAATCAGCAAGCTAAGGGCTCTCAAATCAAGACCCCATACTCCAACTTCCAAGAGCATAAACAATACTACAATCCACTTGAAGTACTTAAACAAGTCTTTTTCTCTATACACATATAGAGAAAACAAGAAATAAAGCTACAACATTGTTGTAATGGCTGATGTAGAAAGAACATGGATGTTGGAAGACCCCTACAAGGTCATCTCCATCTTCAAACTCCCCCTTAAACTGAATCAACACTCTAGCTGACCAGGGCACCCATAGGATTCACTTTGAAAAAATCATATCCAGAAGTTCTCCTTTGATCCTGAAACCCATTCCAATCGGTTCAGAATGTCCAAAAATGGCTATCCAACCTCTTTTTGCATCCCATTTGGTCGAAAATTGCCATAGTTATGGCTTTTGTTAGTCTTTCCACAATTTTATCCTCAAAATCTAGCTTACTTCTAGTTAAATTCATTATCTAGAGTTAACTCTGGTAGTTCCGCCAAAATTAGCGGTCCCGCCAACTTCCAAGTGTATCTTGTAGTTAAGGCCAAGTGGTCAGTCCAGCAGAAAAGGCAACGGTTCCACAGCATTGTCGCAACTCACAATTGGCAGAAAAACCCAAGGTCTTAAGGTTTGTGAACAAAATGAGCGATTTGTGCGATTACGATATCACGGAAACGATGGGATATTAAATCGCAAGCTATAGCGGCATCACTTCTAGAATAACCTATCGCATTTCTCATCAGTGGAGAATCACCAGTAATATAATGTAGGACTTTTCTACGATTGTGATATGCGATAAATCGCATCGCAACCATGCTTTTACTGGGGCCGATTCTTATCCACTTGTGATATGCGATTGTGATCGCATTGTAACCTCTATGTGTTGGGGCCAATTCTGTAACATTGACCCTTTGCTGATCTGCAATTGCAATACATCTCATTGCAACATTGACTGCTCTTAGGGCTTATTACCTTAACTCCTTCAATATGCGATATGCGGGACCCAATGGAAACATGTCACTTGGCGCTTCCCCATTCACTAGGACCTTTTCCAAGTCATCCAATCCTACCACGTGTCCAAGCCAAATCTAAACTTTGACTTGCTCTAACTTCTGCATACGAGCTTGAATTTGAGTGTTGTTCACACCATTGGATTTAGAATGATGAGCTCTTCGATCTGAAGCTAAGCTTATCACAATTAGGGCACTTTTATCTTTTAGCAAATTTTGAGCTCCTGATCATATTCACACCATGAGCCACACAAACATCTATGGCTCAGTTAATTATTAGTCTCATTCTGATTTTGGTTCCAATTTGGGGGGTTTCCCACATCTTGTGGATTCAACTTTTGTTGGTTCTTAGTTGGTCCTTGTATCCCCTTTTGCTTATTCTTCCTATTGGGGTTGGGAGGGTTGGCATCATTGGGCTGCTAGAACCCTTGATGTTGCTAAGGAAGAGAGAGTTGAACAAAATTGACTCTTGCTTGTTATTGGGGTGTGGGATTAGTTTATTGAGGGCCTAGAAAAGGGAAATATGGATTTCCTTGTGGAGGACTTCTATAGGTAGGAAGACATGTATACATTCCATCGCATGTGCACTGCAAGTATTGATTCCCTTGTGAGGAGTGACTAGAAGGTGGCATAACTGGGTTTTGAGAATCCCTAGTTGTGGGTGTCGCTGGTGTTGAGAGCATTCTAGAAAACTGGGAGAATGACGGAGAAAAACTATATGGATTCCTTTGATATGTAGGTTAGAATTAGGTGATATGCCCAATAAACCCATCAACAACATTAGATGCCCCTCGTTATTCCCTATTGAAAGTTTGATGTCGTGGAGCATCGAGAATCACAGAGTAAAGGTACGTTTATTGTGCATAAATAAGTTCAAATTGTTGGGCTTTACTTATGGCTTCTTCCTCATTTTCTGAAAAGGAATAAGTGACATCTTTTGCTATGATGGGAAAAATAGAATCAAGGAAAAAATTCTAGGAGGAGATGACCTAAGACCCGAACCTTGTAAAGACTATGACATTTGCGCCACTTGTAGATGTGGTTTGCAATGTGAGTGGAGTAGTTTTGCCGAAATTGAGTCAATAATTCCTAATCCAGGTGGCTCTAGAAAGACACATAGGACAAAGAGGGTTTATGAACACTCGAAAATCAAAGTGTTCATAATGATGTCAACCCAAGACCAAAGCATAGATCTTGTCGTCCTGATTCCAAGGGTGTGAATGGCACACCAATCCAAGTCTGAATGATGAAGTTATCGTGAAAAGAGTTTACCTTGGCTCCTTTGAAAAATGAGGCATTTCTTACAAAAATGGGTTTTAAGCCTTATAAAGGCAAATTGCAATCATAGGGGTCTAAAGGGCAGACTTAAGGCCAAGCCTTTAGAACCCCTAATCGGCGATCTCTGATATATCGGGACGGAGGAAGGCAGGCATGCAATATCAGGACCCCGGCAGAGCCGACTTGCAAATGCGATATCGGCGATCAGAATGCTCGGTCGATCAGCGATTGGCGTCAACGTATGACAAGGGAAGAACCCCGGGCCGAAGCGATTGCGATATGTTGATCAGCGACGCGATCTCTGCCGTCGGATCGGAAAACAATTCAACGGTTAGGATTAAATCAGCGGTCGCAAGATCGGCAACCCCAGATACCAAGGGGCGATGCAATCTAGACCGTCTAATTAAGGAATAAATCAACAGTCCAGATCTAATTGGCATATCAGCGTATCGGTGATCCCCCGATATATAGGGCCATTGATAGTGCAATATGTCGACAACGATAAAGGGCCAGGCTCGATTTCATGAAATTTGAAGTCCGTTTTTTTGGATTTTTCAATGTTTTCTATGTATTTTAAGTTTGAACGAAAAAATGCCAGTTTTGGGGTTTTGTTGCGCCAACCGAACCTTCCGTCCAAACAGCTTCTATTCTCAACCAACAAACCCCACGTTTTAAGCGGCCTTGTTCCAAAAAACGTGTTATATAACACGATGAATGTAGAGAGCCAAGGCTAGAGAGTGCCCGAGAGCCTGCGTGCCAGAGAGTGCGCAAGAGCTTGAGTGCCAGAGAGCCAATGAGGAGGCTACGCCCGACAGAGAGCCACAGAACGAGAGGGCCAGACAAAGCCAGAGATGGCTAGATAGTGTCGTGGGTTTACTCAGAGAAGCTTGAAAGCCAGAGCACTTGAAAGCGAGAGCGCCGAGAGCCACAGAGCCACAGAGCTTGATCGAGGCAGCGCAGGAAGGTGAGCCAAAGAATCAGAGGGTCAAGTAGAGTCGCAAAGCTGCAGGGACATAGCCAGAGCGCTACAAAGCCAAATAGCGGAAGAGCTACATTGCAGAGCATCCAAAGCAGTCTTCCTCTTGCAATCAATGCTGTGAGATCGATGTTTCAGCAAGATTTAGCACTTTGACAACTCCGTTTCAGATGTCGCTGACTGTGACAAGCCAAAAAACTATCTATGCAAAGGGGAGCCAAAGTCCAGATTGGTAATGGGCCTTGCCCGTGCATCGACAATGTGAACAGTGTTATTCACCATGGATTGTTTTCGCTAAAGATATGAACATCCACTTCTTCAGATTCCCTTTGTAGTGAGGTATATGATTATTGTTCATGTACTTCTTCTTTATGCATTATGTTGCACGGATCCTTGATTGATGTTGATGCAGGATCTTGTTTATTACATGTTGTCATGATCCCTTGCTTGATTTAATGGGGAAGGCTCTATGTGATGCACTTGTTGTCATTACTCATCATGTTATGCTTTGAGATCCCTTGTTGTATGTTGCTAGGATACTCTTGTTGTCATCATGCATGTTTTGTTTTGAAATCCCTTTTATGCCATGTTGGCGGGATGTTCATCATGCATGTTTTTGTGTCATACTGATAGGAGTCTTTTGATTGAGAATTTCAGTAGTGGAATATCTCTTAAAGCCACTCCTGCGTAAGGGCATTTTTCCTTGTATAATCGCGACATCATCTCTTTTGTACATCACCATTATTGACAGCACTTAATGCAACGGCCTACACCATCTTGACACCGGGGCCGAAGACGTAGTCCCTCCTAGATGAACTCCGTTATCAACACTTATGTTCTCATGTACTAATGATTGTTATGTTCCTCTTCTTTTCTACATGCAGATGTATTCATTAATGTTCTTTTAAAATGCAATTTAACACATCACGAAAGTAAAAGGTCTTGGAAGGGTCCTTCTTCACACCCGAACCTGGATCAAGTGGTATCAGAGTGGTCTTTACGTTGATGTGAATTGCAATGTGAACAATTACAGAGGATGAAAGAGCAATGTACGAGACCATGGTCAACATTTCCAAGAGAGTGGAAATCGTGTATGAAACTCTACAGAAAGAGACAAAGGAAAAGCAGCGATTACAGCTTCAGTTGCAAGCCACAGAAGAGGCCATGGAAGAACTGAAGCAAAACAAACACAATCTTCAAACAGAGAACGATGAATTGAAGATGTGTCTACATGAAGAGAAAGAGGAGAAACAAAGTTTGCTACGATAGCTGCAAGCCAAGGACGAGGCCTTGGAACAGCTACAGCGTAACCCATGTGAGGTAAAAAGTAGTTCTCCATCTTCATGTATGTTTCTTGATGATGATTTCACTGTGTTTGAAGATCACACCACAGGAATTGGCTCCAAACTGTTGAAGAGAAAGGGTATGAAGGAAAAGGCTTAGGCATTAATGGCCAAGGCATTGTCAATCCCATTAAAGTAGAGGAATTACCTCGTTAGGTAGGACTTGGGTATGTCAGGAAAGAAGTTGGGGAATGCACTGAGACAGCGAGCGAACCACCAACAATGGATGATGAGAAGCTCTCATCAGTTCTTTCCAAATCGAAAGAGAAGGTAAAAGATGTTGATTTCCTTTCAGTTTTATCTTCTCATAGCATGATGTCTGCTGGAGATTTGGAGATCCCAATTACAAGGACAAACATGAGGCTCCTTACAAGGATGAGGCATGAGGAGAAAGAAGAACTTGGTGATAATAACCAAGGCATAACTCCACCTTTGGAGGTTGTGCACAAACATCCATTTGCAAGCTCGAGATACATTAAAGGAGAGTGTTCAAAGGTGTTAAATTCATCCGAGACATCATCAAGGAAAGCGAATGATGGGAAAACATCCCCATCATCCCATGGCAGTACCCATTGGAGGGAGAGAGCTGAGGCAAGCTCTCATCGCCACACTGACATCAGAAACAGCAAAGGAAGGTATAACCATGTTTTATCTTTGAATGTTCATTTCGATTATAATTATGTTATTAATAATGAACATAAATCAAGACATCGAAAGACATGCACCTTTTGTGGATTCCAAAACCATACATTTTCTAAGTGTTGGAAAAGAATGGTAACACTCATGAGGCGTGAAAGACCCTCTCAATGGCATGAAAAGAAACAGGTTAAGCAAATATGGAGGAAGAAAACCCACTGTAGTCATTGCGACAGAAATGGCCATCAAAGAGCCACTTGTTGGAGGCTCCGTCCATAGCAACACCTTAAAGACAAAGCGTCGATGCGTGAACTAGGAAGAGCAGTTGTTCGACAAGCAAAACCACCTCAAGGAAGTGACCCATTCACATTGATAAATGAAAAATGGTTTCTAGACATGTTGTCATTTCATGGTCATTCTTTTGTAAATCATTTGTTGCATTTTAAAGTGTAAAAGTGATGATGTGTTTACATCACTTGGTCAACAACAATGATGTCTGGTCATGTTTTGAGTCGTATTTTACACTCTGAAAGTGATGTTATGTTTCCATCACTTGCCAAAACAATAATGTTTGGCCTTATGTATGTAAATCATGTGTTGCAGTGATGATGTGTTTTCCATCACTTGTTGAAGCAACCATGATAGGTTGGGCTTGTTGTCATAACTGGGATATTACATCCATCTTGTTGTAAACTTGACCACCGAGTATGTGTTATAAACTCGTGGCAAGTATGGGATGTTTAGGGTCATTAGTTGGTCATGTCATTCAAGCATGTAATTTGCAAAAACAATGTACTACAAGTTGCAGAAGTAGTAGGTGTCGTCTCGTCACTTAAGGTTCCAAAGAATAAAGGTGAAAGAGATGGAAGCGAGACATTTTCAGGACTCTTGTGATGCAGATAGGGTACAGAGAGAGTTGCAAATTATTTTTCATGCTTTTGGAGGACCAAAAGCTCCTTAGTGGGGAGGATTGATCCAGGTGACTCCAGAAAGACACACAGGACAAAGAGGGTTTATGAACGCTCGAAAATCAAAGTGTTTAGAATGATGTTGACCCAAGACTAGAGCATATATCTTGTCGTCTTCATTCCAATGGTGCAAACGGCACTCCAATCCGAGTCTGGATGATGAAGTTATCGTGAAAAGAGTTTGGCTTGGTTCCTTTGAAAAAAGAGGCATTTCTTACAAAAATGGATTTTAAGCCTTATAAAGGCAAATCGCAATCGGAGGAATCCGAAGGGCTGACTTAAGGTTGGGCCTTTAGAACCCCTGATCAGTGATCTCTTATATATCGGGTCAGAGGAAGGCAGGCACACGATATCAGGACCCGAGTAGAGCCAACTTGCGATTGCGATATCGGCGATCAGAATGATCAGCCGATTGGTGATTGGCATCGGCATATGACAAGGAAAGAACCCCGGGCCGAAGTGATTGCGATATGCCAATCAGCAATGCGCGATCTCCATCGTTGGATCGGAAAACAGATCAATGGCCAGGATTAAATCGACGTTTGGGAGATCGTTGACCCTACATATCAAGGGGCGATGCGATTGCCACATGCGATGCAATCTGGATCATCCGATCAAGGAACAAATCAATGATCCAGATCTAATTGGCATATCGATGATCAGTAGATTGATGTATCAGCAATCGGTGATCCCCCGCTATATAGGGCCATTGACAACGCGATATGCCGACAGCGATAAAGGGTCGGACCTGATTGATTTATAGACCCGATTTCATGAAATTTGAAGTCCGGTTTTTTGGATTTTTCAATGTTTTCTGTGTATTTTGAGTTTGAACGAAAAAAGGCCAGTTTTGGGGTTTTGTTGCACCAGTCGAACCTTCTGTCCAAATGGCTTCTATTCTCAACCAACAAACTTCACGTTTTAAGCGGCCTTGTCCCAAAAAACGTGCAATAAAACATGATGAATACAGAGAGCCTAGGCTGGAGAGTGCCTGAGAGCCTGCATGCTAAAGAGTGTGCAAGCTCCTAAGTGCCAGAGAGCCACAAAACAAGAGGGCCAGAAAAAGCCAGAGATGGCTATACAGTGCCGCGGGTTTACTTAGAGAAGCTTGAAAGCTAGAGTGCTTGGAAGCGAGAGCGCCGAGAGCCACAGAGCTTGATCGAGGTAGTGTAGGAAGGTGAACTAAATAATCAGAGGGTTAGGCAGAGCCACAGAGCTACATCGACATAGCCAGAGCGCTACAAAGAAGTCTTCCTCTTGCAATTGATGTTGTGAGATCGATGCTTCAGCAAGCTTTAGCACTTTGATAGCTCTGTTTCA
This sequence comes from Pinus taeda, assembly GCA_000404065.3. Classification (NCBI taxonomy): domain Eukaryota; kingdom Viridiplantae; phylum Streptophyta; class Pinopsida; order Pinales; family Pinaceae; genus Pinus; species Pinus taeda. Next base: position 164,767 of record APFE031674096.1, on the reverse strand, counting down.
GATGCCACTGACTGTGACAAGCCACAAAACTATCGATGCAAAGGGGAGCCAAAGTCCAGATTGGTAATGGGCCCTACCCGCGCATCGACAATGTGAACAACGTTATTCACCGTGAATTGTTTTCACTAAAGATATGAACGTCCACTTCTTCAGATGCCCTTTGTAGTGAGGTATATGATTATTGTTCATGTACTTCTTCTTTATGCATTATGTTGCACGGATCCTTGATTGATGTTGATGTAGGATCTTGTTTATTACATGTTGTCATGATCCCTTGCTTGATTTGATGGGGAATCTTCTACATGATGCACTTGCTGTCATAACTCATCATGTTATGCTTTGAGATCCCTTTTTGTATGTTGCTAGGATACTCTTATTGTCATCATGCATGTTTTGTTTCGAAATCCCTTTTATGCCATGTTGGCGGGATGTTCATGATGCATGTTTTTGTGTCATACCGATAGGAGTCTTTTGATTGAGAATTCCAATAGTGGAATATCTCTTAGAGCCACTCCTGCGTGAGCGCATTTTTCCTTGTATGATCGCGACATCATCTCTTGTGTACATCACCATTATTGACAGCACTTAATGCAGCGACCTACACCATCTTGACATCGGGGCCCAGAGATGTAGTCCCTCCTAGACGAACTCCGTTATCAATGCTTATGTTCTCATGTACTGATGATTGTTATGTTCCTCCTCTTTTCCGCATGCAGATGTATTCATTAATGTTCTTTTAAAATGTAATTTAACACATCACGAAAGTAAAAAGTCTTGGAAGGGTCCTTCACACTCAGACCTGGATCAATTCCAATCCAGTATTGTGGCAAACTGGAAGCTACAAGAATGTGAGAAAGGATGTGGCAATGGATTGAAAGTTATCATATGCCCCTACTTTCTCACTGACATACCATTTAGCAATTGGGCCTATGAGGGTACATTGAAAAAATCTTAGATGAACTAAGTCTTTGACAATGTTGTTCGAGGAACACCATAAGTAAAATGTCATGATGTGGATTGTCAGATCTTCTCTTGGCTCACCTTCAAACTGTAATATCTTTCCATTGTTGTAATTTTATTTTGGTTAAAGTGAGTTACGATAGAAAGAAAGGTAGAAAAGGCATGAAAAATATAGAAATATGTATATAAATGAGTATTTTATTAAATTAATGAATGGGATGTAAGTACTAGGAATGAGACACTTGGAAAATGAGATTCTTGCCAAGGAATTATAAACAAATATCTAATTAGAAAATAAGATTGGAATATTCTTTCATGATAAGAATTCTCGATGAAATTCTAGATAAACTTAATGGATGGGAAAGAAAAATCCATTAAGATGTTTAGTTAGAGAAAGATGCTAGGCTTGGATAAAGCATAAAAGCGTCACGGGAGAGAAAGGAGAGATTTTATGGAAAAACTTGGGCAAGTGGGTAGAAAGGTCCACAAAGGCGAGACGCCCCTAAAGGAAATTGTATCATGAAATAAAGGTATTAAATACCTATGGAAAGGATCAACTAGGGGATTTGATTCTCTAGCAAGCTTATCTCAGCTCAGGGGGAACTGGAGGAACTCAATTCATGTTTGGGTGGTTAAACCAGTGGTCTATTCTCAAGTGAATTTCTAGCAGTATATCTGATGAGAATGTCTGTGATGTATGTGTTTGTTTTTGAGTTAGTATATTATTGATGAATTCTTTAAACCTCTGGTTAATATTGATCTGTCTGTTATAGTATATTACTCTTTTCGGAATCCGATAAAGAATTTGTAATTTTCTATTGTTAACTTTACTTTCAAGACATGCAGAATTGTTGGAAGTTACAGTACATCAAGAGATAGATAGGATATTCAAAGGAAGAAATAATTAAGTCACATAACCGACAGGAAAAAGAAATCGTGATTGTATTATAGAAATTGCTAGAGTTTACCTGTCTTGTGGAAACATATAACGTCTGATTCATATAGAAATAAAAATATCAGTAATCTAGTCTGCTCAAATATATGTATGTTTTAAGATCGAAAGGCTAATGTAGTGGGTCTGAAGCATACATAAAAGAATGTAACTGTAATAATTTATTAGAACTGGTATATACTTCAAGTTTTACTTTGGTGAAATTTAACTACACAAAAATTGGAATATGATAAACAAAGTAATTTATTAGAACTGGTATATACTTCAAGTTTTACTTCGGTGAAATTTAACTACACAAAAATTGGAATATGATAAACAAAGTGTGTCACGTGGTTATAGCAAGTAAACAAAGTAGATAAATGAACCGAGAAAGGAAGAGTTCCATCTAATGTGATAATGACCATAGGTTAATTCTTTCCAATAGACACTAGCATGTCTGACAATTACAAGTAGGAAAACATAAGAAATTAACTCCCTGTTACAAACAAGATAAGAAGTGCCATTTTTAAGTAATGGTCAATTGGTACCACATAACTATAATTCGAACAAAGTGGGTTGAGAGGAAATGATTTAAACATTAAAGGTGAATTAATGGCTTAAATAGTAAGTAATATTTCACAAAATTGTTAGTTAGAAGGTAGATAACAGCCCACTACACATGTTAAAGTTGAACATTGTCAACGTGCAAGAGGGTGATTGAAGTAACAATAGGAAATAAATAGCTACGCCTTTTATTATCAATACAGGAGCGTATAGATTAATCTAGTTAAATGATTTTATACTAATCATGAGAGAAAAGTGGATACAATAATATTTGGAGCAAACAGAAAAAACAATTAATAGAGATATATAAAGAATGCAACTTACTATGCCTTACAGAGTTTACACCAAATTAGTATCATTCTCCAAAACTTTTCCTATAATTGGCATTACCAAGTAGGAAATTTAACACACAATAATAATGTGTTCAAAAGTTACATGAGGAAATAAACCAAACACTCAAGAGGGTAAACTCTGAAAATAACAACTACAATCGCCATTTAACAAGTGTATAGGCAGAAATAACACATGCACGGTGTTAATAGGTTGGGGCTTGGGATTATCACTGAAACCCATATGAAGTAGAAAAAGAATACCATGTAGGTTTTAGTTACACTTAACTTCATAGATGGCGCATGCCAATTGACAACCAGATATGTGCTCATGGTAGAAATCGCACTGGTTGGGATAATCTAAGAGAAATTTATTGAACCAATAACAATTTACCAAGTTTTCGATGAGTAAATGCCAACACTAACTAAGTGTTGGGTAGTGAAATAATAGAGTAAACAACAGTTATGTATTCGAAACCCAAAATACCATGTAAATACAGTTAAAGATAGGGTAGGAGATTTATTCCAGTATTGAAGACAACCACATGAAATCAAAACTCATAAATTTGATTAAGATATAGTAGAAATTTGAGTAAATATCCTTATGGGAATCATGTTCTTAAACCGATCACTTAACTACAAAATATGATTTAGACAGTGAAAATCTTAAAAAAAAGTGGTTTTCTTTGACAATTCATTTAATTCACAAACATGTTTTTCAAAGAAAAGAAGTCATACCTAAGTTGTATTTCTTAATAATTTCATTTAACAATAAGTCTTTTTTAGAGAAAATAATATATATGGCATATACAATAACTATATGAATTCAGCTTTGACAAGCGATCACTTAACCATAGTAATAATTCAAGGGCTCGGCGAAGTTCAGCGCGCCAATTAGGAAAAAAAGATTACGTTGAAACTGTTTAGGAGGAGAATTTCAGTCTACCCTCCTTATTTCCTGCAAAAAAAAATTAAAAAATGAGCCAATGTATTCTAAGCATAGGTCTGAACTGACGTTGTGACCCTTAAAACAGGAAAGGTGGTTCCTTTCCTTAACTCAGTGAGAAATCTCTGAACAGCTAAAGAAGTAGGAAGTTGCATGGGTTACCAACCTGTAATACACGATAAGAAGACATCAGAGCGCGCATATGGGCGTGAACGAGGAATAGTGCGTTCCTCAGGGTTTTAATATCTATGGCAATAGAATCACCAACCAAATTAGTAATTACCCTAACATAAAAAGAAATATGAAAAAATAAATAAATAAAACAACAAAAAAATCATAGTTATGAACGGAGTTGTCTATAATGCGATTTTTTGGAGATTTCGGTGACGGAATCCGGCGGAAGAAATCGAGGTTAAATCTTGATTTGTTGTAGTTAAAATAGTTTTTTAACTGCATATTTGGATTCAGCACCCTAAAAAACCCTTGGAATGCTTTGATTGTGCAAAAACTACCTATCAAACTTGCCATTCTAATAAATTGTTGTTGGATTTTGACCGGAAAAACCGACCGAAAAAGGGCGGAAAGGCTTTCAAAAAGTCAACTGCGTTATGAACAAATAAACATTTGCCATCAAGTCGAGACTGATTACCTGCATATGAAGGAGTGAACCAGGGCTCCAATATCTGTAAAGAACATTGAAGAATGTCAAATAATTGTAACCCTTTAACTGGAACGATTCTTCAACGAAGTTATCTTATAAGGAGAATTATTGGTAGCTCTTACAAGGATAATGTGTGTGAAAAAATTCTCTGAATTTCTTACCCAGTACATTCTAGGGTTGAAATGAAGCTTGCCAAACCATAGTAAACCTGGAGTACCCGAAAACAATCTGTCGCATCTCGACGGACACACTTGTTAGTAAAAAAATGGAAAGAAACTATAATTGGGAATAAATACTCTAAATGAAATACCCTGATAAAAGGGTTCAAACCACAAAAACCTCGCGGAATCACCACAGCTAGGAGCTATGTAACAGAATTGTTAACAAAGTGAGAAGTCAAGTCGAATGAGATTCCATCTGTGCATAAACCACTGATAAATCTTTGCGTAGCAATTTGCATTAAACCTAAACCCAGAAAAACGGAACCTACGTAACAAACCCCAAAAACGAAAGCATGAAAGAGCAAAAACATACAATAACTTACCGAATGGTTGGGTGGAGCAAGGGTGAAGCAGTGCTACGTGTACCCTAGTGAGGGACAGCTACGTGTACCCTAGTGAGGGACAACTGGTTGCAACCCAATTATGTCATGGCGAGGCACTGCAACAAGGAGATGGATAGCTTCACATGGAAAGAACAAAACTCCAATTGCGACCATGGGGGAAGGTGAGAGCAATTAGGGTTTGATGCTGCTACATCCACCGTCGGATCGCGTCTCGCAATCTTGATTGTCCACCTCCACCATTGTGTGTACACGAGATGGGTGATCACGTGAAGGCAATGTGAGCTTATACCACTAGGAAAAATACCATAGGATGCTCAGAAAATGAAGGTAGAGAGGTCATGTAAGTAATGGTCGGTTGGAAAACCTCGAGATTGCCAGTGTGGTTGTTTCCGAGGCGAATTAAATTAACGATGTATCCCAATCTTATTCTAGATGTTTCCATGACCTACATAGGTAAACCTTAGAGCGCATTGTTCATTTTTATCGATGAGATATGTAGACCCAAAACAAAAGGTAATTTCGTGTGACCTCCTATGGAGTACCAAAACAGTATATTCAACGAAGTGGGTTTGTCCACATGTTCCCAAGGCAAACATATATGAATATTTATTAATGAATATATTAATATCGAACCTTAACCTATTCTTATGATATTGCACATCATCACACATGTGAGGTGTAATAATAGTTGGGATGCGGAATTGCTAGGCAAGTTAATTAAAACACAATGCTTTTTTAATTGGTTGAAGATAACTACAACGTGAAGGACGAATGCTCTTAGAAATTAATTTGCAATAGGATGACATGTAACCACTTACCGAAGTAATATATGTATTAAAAAAATGGAGTATAGTGGGGTACTTCACAAGTTGTATTAGAGCCTATGTTCAACCCTTGGACCTAAAGGGCTCACGATAAAGTTGTTATGCCTATGATAGTGCATAAATGGTGCTATAATATAGTGGTTGGGTGTTGAAGTTTTATCCTTCGTTGAGAAGTAGGATCGTCTATGGTTTTAGGTACTATGTCCTTCATCAGAAGGAAGAAAAGTATTTTGAGGGAAATTGCTTGTTATTATGTCTCATTATGCATATGTGAAACTGTTTGTGAGGCAAATAACTAGAAAATTTGTTTTGTTATATTTTCAAATGCGGGAGGCAAGAAATCCAATGAAAGACAAGAAACAACTTTTTGTATAAATGTAAAAGGTGCACAAACTGTAACAACCCTCGTGAAAATTCGATGTAATAAAAGTAATAAAGGAAAAATAATAACCACGGATGATGGGACACTTATTCCAAGCTGAATGTTGGGCAAAATCCTAGTGATGGGGATCACTTATGATTGTTTATGGCTAAGGAAATTGGCAAACGCAATGGCTAAGGCTTTGGAAAGGCAAAATGGAATTTTGGCACATTTATTTATGAAAATAATGGAAATTAGGCGAAAAGGGAGGTGAAAGGTCACAAGTTGCATGTGAGGAGGAAATTGAAGGAAAATAATGGAAAATGAAGGAATCAGAGGCCTCATTCATAAAAAGGCTTATGAGGATCAGATGGTAACCTTTTTCCAGTTCAGTTTTGGAGTTCTCTCATTATTCTCTCTCTCCCTCATACTCTTGGAGACTTAAAGTTTTCTTGGATCAATCTTGGAGGGTGTGGCATACTCAAATTCTTGGAGCAAGAAGGCAAAGGAAGAGTAGGAAAGCGCAAGAAGGCATCGGGATCAGCAGCTACATCAAATTTGCTTGCAGGTACACAGTAGCATGCATGTTTCCTTCACTAGTTTTGGCATGCATGGCATATGCATGTGGATATTTTGGTTGTGATCTGTCATTGGCATGGAGGATGGTCGAGATTGACAATGGATTGCCTAGCCTTGCCATTTCTTGAATAGCCACGGTGATTATGGGTTTACTTTCATTGTTTGTTTTTGGTTGGTTCTCATGTTTCCTTAGCTTGGGTTGAGTTATTAGTTCCTGAAAGCCCTGGTTGGACAACCGCTTTGGAAGCCCTGTAATAACTTGGGTTGAGTTACTAGTCCTGGAAGTCTTGGTTGGAAAAATGCTCTAGAAGCCCTGATCCGGATTTAAACAGGAATGCAACAAAATACAGAGATAACCATATACACAAAGATGCAGCGGAAACAATGCTTCATTTCATTAATGGAAAATACCGAAATATGCTTACAAGTAGAAATGGAAATAAACCAGCTAGGGCAATGGTAGCTTATCTCTGAGAAGAGATGTGGTGACTACATGCCTCTGAATTGTGTTATAATGAGGCTCAGGGGCCTATTTATTGTTGAGAAACAATGAAAAACCCTTCACATCCCAAAACCTAACCCTAGAAGATGAAACGCCAGCTTGTGGGCCCCGTTTGGGTAAATTGGTACATCAATTTCCCGGGGTCGTAACTTTGGCATATGATCTTCGTTTGACACGTACGATAGCTCGTTAGAAAGATCTATCCGAGAACTACCACTTTGGGAAGGGCAACATCGGTCCATGGACCCATGTTGCCCCCAAATTTCCCAAAAAACGTCATTTAGGGC
>APFE031674096.1:109059-141136 GCA_000404065.3 Pinus taeda | reverse complement strand
ACTGATGGACCTGACATCCTCATAGATGTACCTCCTAATCCTCCTGATCCTCCTGATCCCTGCCCACTAGATCCCTGCGACTGACTCAACTGCTGCTGAGGGTTTGGCTGATCCAGATACTCCAACTCCCGTGATCTCCTAAAGGCCCTGTCCTCCTCGAACTTCACATCCGTCTGACAACAACTCTTCTCTGCAGGAATGTAAATCCGAAAGGCCTTTGAGGTCTCACTGTAGCCCACAAAGATACCCTTCTCTGCGGTGGGCTCTAGTTTGGTCCTCTTCTCCTTGGGTATATAGGAGTATGTAATGCATCCAAAGATATGAAGATGACAAATATCAGGCTTCTTCCCAGAGAAAGCCTCCTCCGGAGTCATGTGCCCCAAGGCACGATGCGGACTCCTGTTCTGCAAGTAAACAGCTGTGTTGCAGGCCTCTGCCCACAAAAACAATGGCAACCCCTGATCATGTAACATGGCTTTGGCAGCCCCTATGATGGATCTGTTCTTCCTCTCCGCAACCCCGTTCTGCTGGGGGTTGTAAGGAACAGTGAACTCCCTCCTAATGCCTGCCTCCGCACAATAGTCAACAAACTCTCCAAGGGTGTACTCTCCTCCATTGTCCGACCTCAGGGACTTGATCTTCCGACCTGTCTGTGTCTCCACAAGAGCTCTGAACTCCTGAACCGCTTGAAGACCTCACTCTTGGTCTTCAAGAAATAAATCCAGGTCCTCCTGGAGTGATCATCAATGAATAAAACATAGTACTCATATCCACTCAAGGAAACATGAAACATCCGACCGCTCACATCAGAATGTATCAAATCAATTTTCCCAGTCGCTCTACTATCACTGCTGGGAAAAGGGAATTTGGCAAACTTGCCCATAGCACATCCTCTGCAAGTATCAAAGTGATCAGTACTGAAATCTGGCATACTTGTAGTGATCTCCCGCAAGGTCCTCAAGGCTCCATGATACATATGTCCCATCCTGCGGTGCCAAATCTCACACTGCTCAGAACTGCTAGCTCTGCTGTCGGTATTACTACTCAATGCCAAAAGGGGCTGGAATGCAAACCTGTACACCTTTGCATGGCGTACACCTATCACTCTAGCTGACTCAGCTGGAGCGCCCCTAGGATACATCAACACCTGTCCTCCCCTGAACAGTACCTCATATCCTCTGTCCTCCAAAGCTGAGACAGATATGAGGTTCTTCCTCATCCCTGGCACATAAAGAACCTCTGTCACTTTCAAGGGAGGTTTGGCCTCCCTCTGAAATGTCAGTGTCCCCACCCCGACTGCTCTAACAACTCTGTCATCACCGAGTACTACCTCTACATTAGTGCCACTCTCTGAAAGCTCTGAGAAGTACTCACGGACTCCTGTCATATGACGTGAAGCCCCACTGTCTACATACCAGATACCTGTAGATGCTCCGCTAATCGAGGGAAAAGCTTGCTCCCTCTGAACCTGTATGGCAGGTGATCCTGCACTAGAGGACTCACACGTAGTGAACGCAAACTCCCGGTCAAAACGACCTGCAAAGTCCTCAATCTTTGCTGAAGCTGCCAAACTCTGGTCCTTCCCCTTCTTCTTCTTCTTCTCCGGACACACAACTGCATAGTGTCCCATCTTTTGACAATTCCAACATTTCACCTTGGAATAGTCCTTCTGTTTGTTTACCTGTTTACCTTTACCTTTGCCTTTGCCCCCACCACTGCTTGTGGAAGCCTGCTTCTTCCCTTTGCCTTTCTTGCCTCCTGCCACCAGTGCTACATCCTCATCCTGCTCAACTGGTTTGGCTGCCCCAAGCTGACCTTTCCTGATCTCTGTCTGAATGCAATCATCCCAAAACCTCTCCCATGTGGGAAGGGTCTCACGTGCACAAACCCCATCAGCAAAGTTCATCCATGAACGGGGGAGGCCATTTTACCGCAATCCGCACCAACTCAGTGGGTGGAATGGCCTCTCCAATCGCTGCCAACTCATCTCTCACATTAGTAATCTTTGTGAGATATCCAGCTGCACTATCATTACCCAACTTAATGTTCTTCAGTTTCTCTTTCAGAACCATTTTCCGGTTCTCATTGGTACTCTGGTAGAGATTGGACAATGCTGTCCACATCTCATGGGCATTGATCTTACCTCTCACATGAGGAATGCAATGGTCTTTGACTCCATCTAGAATCAACCTCTTACCCTTGTTGCTCTTTTTATTATAAGCAACCAACTGAGTAGCATCAGTAGGCACAACAACAGGGGTCTGAATGGTATGAACCATGATATCCCAGACTTCTACCTCCTCAAAGATACTCTGCATTCTCTCCTTCCAAACGCTGTAATTTGTATGCCCATCCAACCTATCCTCCACCCTCAATCCCAATGACATCCTGTTGTCCCTAAACTGAAAAATAGCACTGCTGCAGTAAAGATAAAACCTGATGTTTATGAAAAATCAGCTTGCTAGAATTTTCTGAGTGAAAAATCAGCAGCTGTAATTTTTCTCTTTTGCTGTCCCAAACTGCCCTTCAGCACTCAAGCTCTTATACCATGTAAAAATTTATGTTTTCCCACCCCGGTTTTCAGTTTCTCCTTATTTCTCCCATGTAGTTAAATTCCCTTTCCCATAAACATACATTCAATAGGCTGGAAAAAATAAATTTGCTGAAAACACAAATTCTGGAAAATTTACAGAATGTTGGAAATTGCAGAAATAAAAATCAGCAATAATAAACAGCCATTAAAACACATTAAAACACTGATATTTTGGGCCACATGACCCTGGAAAAACCCCCTACAACTCTTGGGGAAAACCAATTTGAGAGCTCTTCTTTATTTCTGGAAAATGTCTTTTTACAGTAAGAAATATTCAGCAAAAATCAGCAAGCAAACTTTTACAACTTATCTCAGCCTTGCTGAAACTCAGCTTTGCTGAAAAACTGCCCTGCTAAAACTCCGTTGTACAGACTTGCTGAAACACCGCAACTGAAACTCCGCTACTGATACACCGTTGCTGAAACACCGCTGCTGCAACTCAGCTGCTGATACACCGCTGCTGAAACACCATTGCTGCAACACGGCTGCTGCAACTCAGCTGCCGATACACCACTGCTGAAACACCGTTGCTGAAACACGACTGCTGCAACTCAGCTGCTGATACACCGCTGCCGAAACACCGTTGTTGAAACACGGCTGCTGCAACTCAGCTGCTAATACACCGTTGCTGAAACATCGTTGCTGCAACTCTGTTGCTGATACTCCGCAGCTCACTGTCCAAAAATCACCCTTGCTCTCTTGCTCTCCTTCTCTCAATCTGCTCATGAAAGAATTGAATCGAAATGTGATCTTTTCCTCCTTTTCCTCCCTTAATATAACTCCAAGTGACTTTTGGGTGATCCAAGTGACTTTTGGGTGATCTCTAAATCCAATGGCTGAAATAGATTTAGATCAATGGCTGAGATTAAATGCACCTTTAAATCTCACTTTCTATTTTTTAATTCACCCACTTTAATAAAGACCCACTTAGTCATTTATTTCCAAAGTCACTTTTCCTTTCTAATTTTTCATTGACTTTATAAAAGTCACTTTAAAATTAGACTTAGTAACTTTATCACTTAAAGTCACTTTTAAATTAGATTTTAACTTTATAAAAATTATAGTCACTTTAGGAGAAAAATTAAAATCTTTTGGACACTTTTCCCTAGGCCAAATATCAAAGCCTAAGGGAACCACCTGTCCTCCGGTACCAAATTTCAACATGGCACAAGATGCTAAATATAAATGTTGAGTGAAGAATGCTTTTTAGTGAGAGACAATATGTTGTTTTTCACAGAAATTATTATATGTAACTTAGAAGAAATGTAGAAGTAGGGACTTTAAATATAGGAGCACTCTTTTAAGGACTTTTAACTTCATTCACATAAGTAAACAAAGACCTGCAGCTTCATTACCATACTTAAAGAAAGGAAGACGCATGATGATACATAACAGAGAAATTAAAAAATCATACCCAACAATGTGTGGAAAACTCCTGATTCTTTCATTAATCATCAATATATCAAAAATACAATAGCATAGTCTCTAGGCTCTTCAAAATTCCGAACTTTTTTCTATAATTTTGCATCTTCTTATACATCATGGGACAATTGGTAATTACCAAAACAGTCAAAACTGCTTAATTACCTTCTAACTATGTAAAGTAAAAGTCATTATAGAATATTACATTGAAGGGTAAAGGCACCTCATTCTTCTCAAGAAAATAAGATAACAAGAAGTAATAGAAATCAAAGTATGATTGGTGATTGTTGCTCGTTGTTCGAATTTGTGGCCTTTGAAATTGCTTCCTTCATCTCATTTATCTTCTTCTCAGCAGTATTCCTGTAGATGTTCTGATGACAGCTAAACTGCTTTACCACAGCAAAGCTGCATCTTTACAAAATTTGGTGTGTGGACCTATGGGTTATGGGCCCATCGATATATCGAAAGCGTTCTAATTGGCTAAATCACAAAGAAACCCAACCAATCACTATCGATCCTTCCTTAAATGCTTATGGCCGAAACCCAAAAGGAAATAAACCCCAGTTCATAACATATCGGGTCCACCAGAAATGTTATCCCATGTGCACATTCGAGTACGATTACCATCCGATCATTCAATCAACAAATGGTCTCGATGGTCGGAACTCAACGAGGTTTTAAGCCCGTTGTATAAAACCTTATTGTGTCTATTTTTTGAATTAACGTCATCACTTGTTAGCACGTGATATGTGTCCGATCACCCATTCAACGAACAGTCCGATCCTTCGGAACTCAACGAGGTTTTAAGCCATCCGTTTTTTGAATTAATGTCCGCGCTTTTTAGCACGTGATCACTATGGATCTTCTTCTATCGAACGACTATGATGTTTCCTCCACCATTCCTCTTCCATCGTTATTATTCGTTGATTTGGCCAATCTGAAGATTCTCGTTCTTTGTCGTTTTAATTATTTCTATGCCGTCGATCTTCCATTTTCAACGATGCAACTTAATCTCCACCATTCTTTCACCCTCACTGTCTCTTTTAATTTTGTTAGAACATAATATTTGATTTTATTTTTTTTGCGATAAAATTGAAATGAAATTTAAATGACAATGGATGCTACAACATCTGGCTCCACCCAGGGATAGTGATTTTGCCACAGAAGCACTAAGAACCATAGATCAATGCCTTCACCTCGGTTATGGAGTCATATATTGCTCAACCAATTTAAATTCTATGGAATTTTTACAATGGATTCACTCAAGTATCTACAATGATAGGATGCTTATGCTTTAGAATTGGAAATAGTGTTTGAGGTACTTCCCATTTACAGGCAGCTGTAAAGTTTCACCATCAATATTCTCCAGGAAGAATGTGTTATTTTCCATTGCTTCTATGATCCTGAATGGGCCATACCAGAGAGGATAAAACTTCCCATGTTTTCTCTTATCTTCTCTTCTAGTATCCCACCTTAATACTAGGTCTCTAACTTTAAAATCAGTTTCTTTGGTTTTTCTGTCAAAAATCCCCTTCATTTTTTATTGATACATAATCAAATTATCTCTTACCTTATCCCTTCTTTCACTCAAATCCACTACCTTATGCACCCTTCTTATTAGAGCATTGGGCTCTTCTTTTGCTTCCTGAATCATTGCAATCACAGGCTTCACAAGCTGACCAGGGAATAGAGCTTGAGTTCCATACACCAAATCAAAAGGTGATTTGCCTGTAGACCTTTTTGTAGTCACTTGGGCAGCCCATAGAGAAAACTTTAATTTCGAATCCCAGTCTTTCTGATTCTCTACAATAGTTTTCTTAAGAATTTTCATCAATGTTTTATTAGTGGATTGAGCCAATCCATTTCCCTGAGGATGATAAGCTATTGAATGAGATAAAATGACATTATACTTCTGAAAAAAAGCAACAAACCTAATTGAATTGAACACTTGAGCATTATCAGTTATGATTTTGATAGGGCATCCAAATCTGCTGAAAATGTTCTTCTCTAATAATTTCACCACCACCTAGTCATTTTCCTTTTTGGTAGGAATAATTTCTACCCACTTGGTCAAATAATCGGTAGTTGTGAGAACCCACTTGTGCTAAATAATGTTTACATTATATGCCTTGAGATCCTCATAGGACCAAGCAAAAACATCAGTGTACTTCCTACAAATCTTAATATATCTCTCCTTATAATTAAGTGGAACCCCATTAAATAATTTGACTAACTTGGGATCGTTCTAGGTTCAATATTGTCATATTAAATCTGCGTATCCTATGGAATTTTCTCTGAACTAACAGCTACATCGTTGGAGTTAAAAAGTCTTTCAAGAGGGACAAGCCCCCTTGGCAGAATATTATCTTTTAATTGAATAAATTTTTGATTAACTATGAAATTTTTAAAACCACTTATTTCTGCACCTTTTGTTGTTTCATCTCCATCTTGATCAATCTTGGTGCCCTGAAAATCTTCAATCATAGTGAAGAATTCCTTAATCTGTTGACCATCCTCAAAAACCTTCCAGTGTTTTATATTATTCGGAACATAAGGCCTATGCCTCATTTCAACCTCATATCTTAGATTTGGATTTATAGGAGGCCTGAAAGTACTGGCAGCCACAACCAAGGAGTTTGCTAGTCTGTTCTCATCTCTTGGAATGAAATGTATGTTAAAAGCCTCAAAAAAATTCTCAACTAAATCTCACACTTCATTTCTATATGCCCTAAGCCTAGGGTTGTTTTGTTTGACAATGGTTTTTTATTTGCTTTATAATCATCTCTGAATCTCCAAAAATAGAAATTGACTGGACTCCCATTTGTTTTGCTATTTGAAGGGAAATGATCAAAGATTCATATTCTACCACATTATTAGTTGCTTCGAACTCCAATTTAAAATAAAATGGGATCATATTACCTCTAGGTGTAATTAAAAGGAAACCAGCACATGTTCCTTCTTTAGCATAGGCTCCATCAAAGAAGCACTTCCACACCCCTTGTATTTGCAGCTCTATATTTACACCAATTAAAGTGAGTTGCCTCTAGTTATCTTCAACCAACTCTGCATTGTCATGCAACATGAAAAAAGAAAAGTCATCTTTTTCTTGGCTATATACAGGTGAATTTCTTGCTCCGTTCTTTGTGATTGTTTCAACAAATCTTGCCTCTTTGTACAACCTTCTTTCTTCTCCACCAAAAATTGGTATGATAGCATAAGTAAAATCCAATTTCAGGACACCACCCAATTTAGCCCCCCATGACCTGGATAACGAAATTCCAAACCTAGCAAGGATATATGCTACCACTACATCCATTACCAAGCTTCTAGCTGGGATCTGGACTAATGACACAACCATATCTTTAATGACCCCGAGACACTTGACTTTATTTGAATCAAAAGATTATAGGTCTCTATAAGGTTTAATAACTTGTAGGTTTAATTGTTTCATTAGTGATAGTGGCATAAGGTTATCATACATACAATTATGCAAGAGGAAATCATGAATCAATAAAGAAATGTAGAAATGAGGTGTTGAAGAATCTACCTCCTCCACATGTGGACCAAAAACCAACACTGGTTTATCTCCTTGCAGATTCACAGTGTCATTTATATTCACATTCTAAGATAGGTTGATAAACTCAGTAATCTCTCTTTGATAGACTGGTGTTTTGACCAACTCTGTGAGGGGCACCTAAATTCTGATTTTTCTTAACTCTTTAGTGAGACTCAATACATGAGCTTGATTAGTATTCCTTTCATTTTCGTCTTCACTTTTCTTCATCATTGAACCTTTTGATGAACTCAACAACACTTTCATTAGATTTCTTTTTAATAGCATTAAACTTTGTAAGTGAATACACATGGTCTTGTTTCTCTCCCCATCTCTGGGTGAACTGGCACTCCATCTCTTCCCATGTAGGAATATAGCTATTATGAAGCCCTTTGAACTGCTTTCTTGCTTCACCATCCAAGGATTGCACAAAATGTCTTAAAACAACATCTAGGTGTTCAACATTGATGTTTTCTGCAAATTTACAAAACACTGCTATATGCTTCTTTGTTGTTTGTTCATCCTCCCCTGAGAAACGAGGAAGAATTTTTAAGTATTCTTGAGGCATTGGATTCAACTGTTGTGGCAACTAAATAGGTGCATACCTATTCAACAAGAATGTAGGTGCTGCCATGTTTACTCCTGAACTTACTGAACCTTGAGTGCCAGCAGATGTAAAACCTGTCTAAGGAGTAAATGGAGTATGAAAAGGTGGAAATGTAGTTATAGGTTTAGGTTGAACAACTATAGTAGATATATCTCTGAATATTGAGAAAGAGACAAAATCTAAAGACTGTTATTGATAGTTGGGTTCTTGAAATGAAGTGGATGTAAAAGGTAATTCTTGGTCAATAAAAGGTGAATGTTTGGATGAAAAATGTTTTGATCTGCTGCTAGGTGCAGACAGTGTAGGACTTGGTGTAAATGGATTTTTTGGCCTTCCAACCCTCTTGGAAACTAGTCTCTTAAGGTCTGAAAGGGCTTGAGCTTTTTGTTGTGAGGTATCTGACCTTGTATTAGGCCTTTTTAAAGAAAGAGTTATTTTTTTCTATTTAATACAGCCAAATATTTCCTTCTCGTTGAACAACCAGAGGAAAATATTAAAAACCCTGGGAAAATGTTCTTGATTTCAGATCCTCGGCAACGACGCCAATTAATGTTGTCCCTTAAGAAACCAATTTCTTGGTTGTGTAGGCACTGTGCTTAAGACACTATTTTTATTTGTTGATGACACTTATTTGTATGATGTATCCTCGAATGAAGGGCCTGAAAGACCTGACTTTTAACCCTTAATATTTCGCTAATATGAAAGTGTCAGAATGCCACAGGATGCTGAATATAAATGCTGAGTGAAGAATGCTTTGAGAAGTTAGCGACAATATGTTGTTTTTCACAAAAACTATTATCTGTAACTTAGAAGAAATGTAGAAGTAGGGACTTTAAATATAGGAGCGCTCTTTTAAGGAATTCTAACTTCATTCACATAAGTAAACAAAGACTTGCAACTTCATTACCATACTTAAAGAAAGGAAGACGCATGATGACACATAACATAGAAATTACAAAATCATACCCAACAATGTGTGGAAAACTCTTGATTCTTTCATTAATCATCAATTTATTAAAAATACAATAGCATAGTCTCCAGGCTCTTCAAAATTCAAAATTTTTTTCTATAATTTTTCCTCTTCTTATACATCATGGGACAGTTGGCAATTACCAAAACTATCAAAACTGCTTAACTACCTTCTAACTATCTAAAGTAAAAGTCATTACAGAATATTACATTGGAGGGTAAAAGACACCTCATTCTTCTCAAGAAAATAAGATAACAAGAAGTAACAGAAACAAAGTATGATTAGTGATTGTTGCTCGTTGTTTGAATCTGTGGCCTTTGAAACTGCTTCCTTCATCTCATTTATCTTCTTCTCAACAGTATTCCTGTAGATGTTTTGTTGATAGCTAAACTGTTTTAACGCATCAAAGCTACATCTTTACAAAATTTTGTGCGTGGACCTATGGGTTATGGGCCCATGTATATATCAAAAGCATTCTAATTGGCTAAATCACAAAGAAACCCGACCAATTAGCACCGGTCCTTCCTTAAACGCTTATGGCTGGAACACAAAAGGAAATAAACTCCAGTTCATAACATATCGGTCCACCAGAAATGTTATCCCACGTGCACATTCGAGCGTGATTACCATCCGATCATTCAATCAACGAACGGTCTCGATGGTCGGAACTCAACAAGGTTTTAAGCCCGTTGTATAAAACCTTATCATGTCTATTTTTTTAATTAGCGTCTGCGCTTGTTAGCACGCGATATGCGTCCCATCACCCATTCAATGGTTGGTCTGATCCTTCGAGACTCAACGAGGTTTTAAGCCCATTGTATAAAACCTTATCACGTCTATTTTTCGAATTAACGTCTATGCTTGTTAGCACGCAATCACTGTGGATCTTCTTCCATTGGACGACTATAATGTTTCCTCCGCCATTCCTCTTCCATCGTTATTGTCCGTCGATCTGGTTGATCTGATAGTTCTCGTTATTTTCCGTTTTAATTCTTTCTATGTCGTTAATCTTCCATTTTCAACGATGCGACTTAATCTCCACCATTCTTTCACCCTAAATGTGTCCTTTAATTTTGTTAGAACATAATATTTTATTTTATTTTATTTTTTTTGCGATAAAATTGAAAATGAAATTTAAATGATAATAGGTGCTACAATAGGGTGCACCAAATCAATGGTCATTGCAAAACTTTGAAATTGGTGGAGAGTGTGAGTAGATGCCCAAAGAAATTATACAATCATTTGATGTTCTAAAAAAATGTGCATCTAAGGTTAATATGGAGTATGGTCTTGACCCAACCATCAAGAAAGAAATAATACAAGTTGCTCAAGAAGTTTTTGAAGGAAAGTTATACAGTCATTTCCCTTGGGTCATTTGGCAAACTAGTAGTGGGACTCAAAGCAACGTAAACGCTAACAAGGTGATTCCAAATCGTGCTGAAATTATTGGAAAGAAACGTGGTGTAAAATTCCTTGAAGAGATAATAAGAAACAGGTATGTCACACTAATTGAAACCCCCAGCCGTTATTTACTTATACATGGATTGTAGGGCACAGATGCTGACAGGGAACTCAGGTATACTATGAACACCCATCTGGAGAGACCTAAACTTGCGGAGATTACAGACTTTAGTGAAGAGGATGGGGTTTTGATTACGGGCATGCAGTTGGGGATGTGATTGATATGGTTGATGATATTGTTGGTATGGTTGTGAATATGGTTGGTATGATTGAGGATATGTAGGATAAGATTGAGAGTACTGTTGAGATGGTCTCCATTGTTGCTGTGGGTGGTTTTGGTGCTGCCATGGCATGGTACATTCCATGAATTCTGTGCATACATTTGATCATTTACAGGAAATTGCAAATTTTGATTTGGAAACATACCTTGAGGTGCTGGCCTTGGCTGCCATGGTCTCTTTGTGCCCATTTAATACATGTTTTCCATCTCTGCATTGGCTGCCATGTTATAGTTCTGCAAAACCTTAACTTTAGGACAGTTAAATATATCATGATGTTCAGTACAGAAAGCACAAACTTGAATGCTTTCTAGTGGACAGTCTTTTAATGCATGTTTCTTCCGGCACTTGGGGCAGAAAATAGCCATTGCCTGATCTTCAGTTTCTTGTTTCTTTTTGGCTTTTAAAGTGTCAATTTGGTTCCCTATTGTGCTTAACAAATCTGTCTTGAATTCTTCTAACAGGTTGCCTATCTCAGCCCTTGTGACAGTTGTTGAATTAGACTTGGTGACCTTGGATGACAAGGTTCTTTTTCCCATTTTAGCTTTACTCCTTGAATACTTTCGCATAGATCAGCGATTTCTTCAAAGGGTAAAACAGAAATGTCACCTTTACCCATTAAGTTGAGGTCAACCATGTATTCCTCTCGAATACATTTCAAGAATATTGTACGGGTCAGTTCAAGAGGCATAGTTCGGTGTTTAGATTTTTGTAAGTTGTAGACAAACCGTTCCAAGTATTCCTCTAAGGTTTCATCCTCTTGTTGGCTCATTCTAAAGATGTCATCTTTAGAGTCTTTGGATCTACAGTAGGGTTGATATTTCCTTAGAAATACTTTTCTCATACCATCACAATCAGTGATAGTATGCTCACCAAGCCCCATGAACCATCTCAAGGTTGATGCCTCTAGTGTGGCTGGAAAAAGTCTGAGCCTATGGGCATCATCAGTATAGCCATATGTCCAACATACAATGTCAAATTCGAACAAGAATGAGTCCAGATCTTCTGAAGCCATACCATAGAAATTAGGTAGCACTGATGGTGGTATATTTTTCATTTTAATCTCATCATCTTCCTGTGGTTCTTGTATGGGAAAAAGAAAAGTTGACTCTTCCTCATCTCTCTGTCTTTGATGTGGTGCTGACCCATCTCCTTCCTCAGCCATCTTAGTAGATTTCTCTGTATCAGAATCACTTCCTTCAAAGAGGCGATTAAGGTAAGAGTGTTCGATCTCTAGAGAGTGTTCAGTCTCTCGAGAGTGTTGAGTCACTGTGCTACTTTCTCCTTGTGTGGCAGACCTCTTCTGTGATTTATGTATGAATAAAGTTTGCCTTTCAATGAGAGTAAGTCTCTGCCCTGATTTTTGTTTATCCTCTAATGCTTGAATGATATTTTCCTCAGCTGGTGTTGAATTATTTATAGAGTCTGCTCCTGATGATGATGGGTTAGTTTTTGAATGGTGGGGGGTTCTTATGAATCTACCCTAATTGTCTCTAAACCTAGGCATAAATGAACATGACTTTTGACTGTATTTTTGTTGATTTTTGTTTATTAAATTTTTTTCTTTCCAATCCTTTAAGTACGCCTCCCCGGCAACGGCGCCAAAATGTAGTGTCCTATCTAGGGTGCTAGACGGGGCTAAATTTATTATCGACCAGGGTGCGTATACTTAGAGGCATGTGCCTAAAATATATAGACATAAAGGATCTAGTCTAGGCCTTTACAATGCTGTGACTTAATCTAATATTAAACTATCAATCAAATCTTTAATTAAGCATCAAACTATGTGTCATTGTCAACGAAGATGCAACTCATAACATGTTGTGTATCACTGTATTTAAAGGTTTCAGTCCCCTTACAGAGACACCAAACATGAAACCCCTGTTTAATGGTACCCAACAGTCACAAACATTTATTACAAGCATGCAAAGTAAAAATCATAACCGTACAGTCCATAACAGTGCGTTACAAAGCAACCCTGGATCGAACCCCTTACAGGGTATGATTCACAATCCAGATGATGGCCTATTCAAGCGCATGTATAGACATATAACAGCGCATTCATAAACAAAAATGTAAACATCAATTAAATCCCTATGTATATATATATCAGTTTCAAATATCAATCAAATGCTCTGACTGTAAAACGTAATTAAAATAACAATGTAAATGCAATCAAAATGATGTCGGTATACCATGCACGCAGGGCCCGTCCGCGTTCTTGGTACACCAAGATTGTTATTCCACGATCACAATATTAAAACAACGCACGGAGATTATAATGCAGTCTTGTATTAAATCAAAGCTCTGTTCTGAGGCGACAAGAAATGTAAACGTAAAACATAAAAAGTAAACTAACATATAACCAGGTTCGGCCTTATAATTACATACGGTTCACATCCCTTGAAAAATGGATGTTCATCCATGGGCGGTTGTTGCTGCTTTTACAAAAACGCAAAGATGTTCCTATCCTAGCTTACGCACATAAAAACAAGGAAACAACTAAAAATCGGATTGACTGTAACTGTGTGCTGTTGCTGCCTTTGTGCCAACATGCCATAGTTGACCAGGCGTTGACCACGCATGTAGGAGGGTTGTTTCCGCTGCGGGATAGGTGCTTGTCCATGCTTGGACATTCCACTTTTCGCCCATACCTTTCGCTCTGGCCTGGATGTCATGCCACATGTCAAACGATAAGCCATTTACAGGTTGTTGAGACTTCCTGTAGTTATTTTGCCCAAAAATCCTAATTTATTAACACAAAACCCTTAAATCAACTTAAATGTAATTCTACAACTATAAAACTATTAATTAATCAATTTCCAAGGCATTTGAGGGATAAATGATGAAAAGAGGTAGGTAATGGTCATGTTTTGGGAGGGAAAAAGGGTTCATAGAATGGTACCAACAGGTGGTATGTATAGTGAATGGAGGTGTGGAAACAGTGTTTGGAGAAGAAGATGATGAACAAGGGGAAGTAGGGTTTGAACGAAATAAAACTTTGACAGGGGTTAAAAAACCACTAGGATAAACTGCTTCAGGACTGGTATCAGCAAAATCTTCTTGCTGCTCTCGCTTCCTAAGGATCTTATGGATTATGTTGGGATTTTCAAAAACAGCTAGGGGTTTTGGGTCTGGATTTGATCTAGTATATCGTGAATGCTTTTTGGGAGCCAGCTTCTAGCTTGTTTTTTGGGGATTTTTCTAACAATACAGGTTAAACATAAGCTTTTAAAAGTTCGGATTCTTGCTCTGCGGAGCTTCAGACTAGATTTGTGAGATTATCTGAGGAAGTCCCCAGTGGAGTCGCCATTATGTTAACACTCAGGTTGTCCCTAAGCTCCTGAAGGGATACGGCCGAGGTAACCACAAACCAATCTTTGGATTGGAGGTTCTAACCCACCTGCAATCAGAGAGAGCTCTCTCTTAATGATTTAGCTTTGTTGATGATGATTTTAGGCTAGTTATTGGGTTCAAGGGATTTTGGTTGTGTTTGAGTGGAAGGGGGATGCTTTCAAGCAGAGAGGCAATGCATAGCATGACAAGTTTCAAACCATCGGGCATGGAGTCGGGGAGTAAGACTGGTGGTGCATTTTCTTGGTCACAAGAGGAAAGAGGGGCAAGGTAGCTGTTCATGAAGCAAAACTTTAGTTTAAATGGAGATGAATTGCAGACTAAGGAATGAGAGGCAACAAAGAATCTCTCAATCAGGTTAGCAGAGGGAAGATGAACGAGCTCTACCTAGGAGCAGCTAAGAATTCCCAGATAACAGTCTTTCATATGTGAAATAGAGCAAATATGAGCCATAAGGAATTCATATTTATGCCTAAATCAAGAAGAAAACATTAAGAAGCCACAGAAACTGAGCATAGAGTGCAGCTGAGCAAATTCTAAACCAATATTTCTTTCTGTGACTTAAGCATATGTGAAATTGAAATAACAGAGGTAAGGAATACTTATTGATTCATAAAACAGCACAAGATTTCCCTCATTCAATCTTCAAAAACATTAGAACCACATCAAACAGTCCATTCTCCAAGCTCGTAAGCAGTCTTTGATTATAGAAAAATGTCAAATACACAGTGCGAGTCTCTCTTGGAATGCATTAGCCAACTATCCAACCAGTAACAACAACCCTCATTACATTGTTCAGGGTTATATATATAGGGTAAATATCCAAAAATATTTATTACAACCGACCTAAAACAGGTCTGCGGGAAAAGCTTTTTAAACCTAAACTTATGCTGGAATTAAATGCAAGTAAATATCTATTGAGCTGCGCCAGAGGCAACTGGATCAAAATGAGTTAATATGGTGTCCTTGGTGACTTGGTGCATTGCTTCTGCAATAACTGTGCTTTGAGTTTTGGTCCACTGATCTTTATGTGACTTCGATGTGCAGTAATTGTGATTTGAGTGCCTTTAAATGACCTTTATTGTTTTGTTGACTTTGTTGGAGGCTTCTTTAATGTTCTCCTGCTTCGGGCCGCTGATAGATCTTCACTGATACTCTTTGGCATTAGATTGGGCTTCATTTCCCCTGATACTCTTTGGTAATTGAATCGGGACACTCTCTCTCTCTGCTGATATGTTAAAAACTGCAAAATCGGCCCTTTTCGTCGCAAAAACGACTGCTGAACAAAAGATTCCTCATTTTGGCCCATTTCCCGTAGCGATGCGCGATTAGCGCTAAGCGCTAATCGCACATCAAAAATTGCCCCTGTTTTTCATTCCGTGCTTCCGAAGCTCTGATTTCGCACTTGCGCATTTTTTTTACGGGTGACGTCAGCGGTACGGTGGATGACATCAGCATGACGTCAGCGGTACGGTGGATGACATCAGCATGACGTCAGCAGTGGGACCCCCTTGTATGGTGATGACGTCAGCATGCTGACATCATCGGGGTGACGTGGCAGTACGGCAGGGTGATGATGTGGCAGGAGGCCGACGCAGGCAGGAAGGAGTGAGGTGGCGGTGATGTGGCAGGGTGACGCGGTGCTTACGTCACGCAAGGGGAGGGCGATTTCTGGTTTCGGGCGCACCACTTTTGCGCCTGGGCAGTATTGGCAGGGGGGGCTCCGCCACAGCTGGGAGGGCGACGCGTGGCGGGAGTACGACGGCAAAATCGCCGATGTCCCGGACACTAACCCTCGACAGCTTGGGGCGGGAAAATACCCGCCCACCGTGGATCGCGGGCGCGGTAGATCTGACGGCTGGCGGATAAGGTAAGGCGACGGAGGGATAAGGACGGGGCCCCGCGCGCCTTTATTTAATTATTTAATTCGGCGGGGGGGGAAAAACATTAGGAAAGTGGGTTTTTGGGGTTAAACGTGTGGGGTTAATTTATTTACATGTACGACTTTAGGAAATGGGGCGGAGCATGGGTTTTGTGCAATCGGAAGGAGGAATTTATGCCATGGAATGAGTCCAAGCGCATTGCAAAGGGGGTTTTACACATTAGAGGAGGGACTTAATGCATAGGAAGGGATCCTTTGCATTGGGAAATGGTTTTTTTTTTAATACAAAAGCAGGGTTCTTGCTAAGTTTCAGATAAACTTAACAATTCCCAAAGTTACTTTATGGTTATTTTTCAACCAGGTGGAGGGGATAAGTATATAGGGGAGTTATTAACAAAGTTTTAGTAGGGGAAAGGGAGATAGATAGGGAGTTACATTATAGAGTTAGAAATTAATATGATAATGACAAGAAAGCGCTAAGCTCTTAGAGACCTTAGGCTTAATAGGGGAAATAGAACTTTGTGGAGGACATATGAACACTCCTCAAGTAAAGTAGACCTTTATCAAGGAAAATGATATGAAACATGATGAAACTAAGAGGCATCAAGCAGATCTTGATCTCTTCAGGGAAGTTAGTGAGTGATTTGGGGAATAAGGAAGAAGGGGGAAGTTAGTCATGCCTTGCTTGAGCTCCTTCAAATGGAAATCTGCCTGATAATTTGTGACCTGAATAGATATGACACTTGAAAACATGAAATTGATCACAAGTCAACATTCTGCAACCTCAAAACTACCTACCCAGCCTACTTACCTAGAATTTTTTCTTCTTTTTGGTTTGGGTGCACTTGGACTTGCAGACCCAGCTTTTCAACTTTTTCTTTTTCTGTCCTCCTATCTAAAAACTACCCTTATTTCTTCCAAGGGCCCAGATTAAGCAGTTGGGCTAATTAATTCTCTACCTGTCTAAGAATCTGCCAAGATTAAGCTATTTGGACAGATATTCATTCTCTATATTCTAAAACAGGAAATTGAAACCTAGGGAGACCAAGATTAAACTGTTTGGACCTCCCTTTGACTGAAAATTCTTCAAAAATGGAATAGTACATCAAAATTAGAATACAGCAGTGGCATTTAGACTGGCACACTCTCATGGCCTCCTTCTTTGGCGTCTGTAGCAAATATGGAACACTGCAGTATGCAAAGTATGACATATTTGGCATGTAAAAATATCAATCATGAAAGATGAGTAACCTGCTGCCGCAGGAGGCTAACACGACCTATCTGTGCAATTTCCTCAGTTAGCTGTGTGAGTAAGTTTAGTGGCCTTTGCACAATTTTTTAGGGGAGTCAGTGCCATGGTTACTGTCAGGTTCGACTATCCGGGTGGCCAACATGAGAGTTGATTGAATTGCTTGCAGGCAGCGCAGCTTGAAAAGACTCACTTGGTGCTTTTGCATTGTTCTGGTTGACAATTGATCGAGTCGATGGCGCGATGGTTGTCCAGCTGTCAGAGGAGAGTTTGGTCATCAAAACTTTAACAAAACTGACTAAGTGTGTGAACGATCAAAAGATGCATAGGTGATCATATGAACACACACTCACATGACTCGATGACGAAGTGACCCAAATCATCCAGAGACACATGTTCAACATGACTGACCGACGATGCAAGTGAAAAGTGAGACACTTGTGATTGACCAATCATTGATTGAGACGACACTTGCGTGACATTGAATGTGACTCTGTGTGTGAGTGCAACATATACTTTCATAGCAAACACAATAAGCACATACGAAGCGAAGACTTTGAGCATAACCAGAACATGGTCGCAAGCATGAATTAGACACCAACATGTAGAAACTTGAATGAAATGAAAAAGCAAGGTGGATGCAAAGACTCACACGAGCTCACGGGGTGAACCCGAGTGTGTGCAGTCATCAAGTGAAACTCTCAAGGGAGGCTCTGAAATCGGTACAGGCCAAAATTTTGGAGGGTGGTTGTAGCCACTACAACAGCTTCATAATTGAGCCATCACACCAAATGAAATAAAGTGTTGATTGAAAATGTGCAAGACATGAAGTATTTTCCTTTTGGTTTTGAGAAAAGATGGAATTTTCCGACAACATGAAGAGTGTAGTAAAATACTAAAACTGCACAAAACCAACATAATGGGAAATGTAGTTTATCAATTAGAATTTCTTAGTCATATAAAAATAAATAAATAAAATCTAATGTCTTCATGTACTGTTTTCCAAGAGATAGGTACATAGTAACTTGCATCTAATTGAGTGGAAAATTATGCAGGTAGAGTCAAAGGGGTTTTTCTAGTATAAATTGTTGTACCTTAAAAGAGATTCGGCCCCAGAATGGAGTTGTCACTCAGGATAAAAGTACAATGATACATGGAAGCAAGAAGATGCAAAGAAGAAAAGTTATCGAGCAAGAATTCAGGAAAAAAAACTGGACAACGAACATTGAGGATGGTGTTAATAAAAGGGGAGGAGAATGTAATATCCCTCCATTGTTGTAATCTTGTTTTGGTTAGAGTGAGTTATGGTAGAAAGAATGGTAGAAAAGGCATGAAAAATATTAGAAAACTCATGTAAATGAATTAATGAATGGAATGTAAGCACTGGGAATGAGACACCTAAAAATGAGATTCTTGTCAATGAAGTATAAACAAATATCTCATTAGAAAATGAGATTGGAATATTCTTTCATGATAAGAATTCTAGATAGACTTAATGGATGGGAGAGAAAAATCCATTAAGTTGTTTAGCTCGAGAAAGATGCTAAGCTTGGATAAAGCATAAAATCGTCGTGAGAGAGAAAGGCGAGATTTTATGAAAAAGCCTGGGCAAGTGGATATAAAGGTCCACAAAAGCAGGACGACAGTAAAGAAAACTTTATCATGAAAAAAAGGTATTAAATACCTATTGAAGGGATCAATTAGGAGAGTTGATTCTCTGGCAAGCTTATCTCAGCTCGGGGGCGAAGTGGAGGAACTCAGTTCATGGTTGGGTGGTTAAACCAGTGGTCTATTCCCAAGTGAATTTCTAATAATATATCTGGTGAGAATGTCTGTGATGTATGTGTTTTTTTTTAATCTATATATTATTGATGAATTTTTAAACCTCTGGTTAATATTGATCTATATGTTATAGTATATTACTCTTTTGGGAATCTGGTAAAGAATTTGTAATTTTCGATTGTTAACTTTACTTTCGAGACATGCATAATTGTTGGAAGTTATAGTGGATCAAGAGATAGATAGGATATTCAAAGGAAGCAATAATTAAGTCACATTGGCGACAAGAAAAAAAAGTCGTGATTGTATTATAGAAATTGTTATAGTTTACCTGTCTTATGGAAACATATAACGTTCCATTCATATAGAAATAAAAATATCAGTAACCTGGTCCGAGTATCTCAAATATGTTTGTTTTAAGATCGAAAGGCTAATGTAATGGATTTGAAGCATAAATAAAATAATGTAACTGTGAAAATTACTTTATTGGAACCATTATATACTTCTATTTTTACTCTGATGAAATTTAACTCCACAGAAACTAGAATATGATAAACATAGTGCATCACATGGTTGTAATAGGTAATAAAGAAGATAAAGGAACCCAAAAAGGAAAAGTTCCATCTAATGTGATAATGATCATCGGTGAATTATGTTCAATAGACACTAGCATGTATAACAATTACAGGTAGGAAAAGGAAAGAAATTAACCACCTGTTACAGACAAGATAAGTTCCATTTTTAAGCAATGGTCAATTGATACCAAAAAACTATAATTCGAACAGAGTGGGTTGAGAGGAAACAATTTAAACAATAAAGGTGAATTAATGGCTTAAATAGTAAGTAATAATTCACAAAATTGTCAGTTGGAAGGTAGATAACAGTGCACTGCACATGTTACAGTTGAACATTGTTAATGTGCAGAAGGTAATCGAAGTAACAATAGGAAATAAATAGCTACGCCTTTTATTATCAATGCAAGAGCGTATAACATCCATCTAGTTAAATGATTTTATATTAATCATGAGAGCAAAGTTGACAAAGTAATATTTGGAGTAAACAGAAAAACAATCAATAGAGTTACACAAAGAATGCAACTCACTACGCCTTACAAATTTTACACCAAATTAGTATCTCCCAAATTAGCATCTCATTCTCTAGAACTTTCCATAGAATTGGCCATTACCAAGTAGGAAATTTAATGCAGAACAATAATGTGTTTGAAAGTTACAAGAGGAAATAAACCAAACTCTCGAGAGGGTAAACTCTGAAAATAAGAACTGCAATCGTGTTGACAAGTGTACTAGGGAGGAATAATACATGTGTCGTGTTAATAGGTTGGGGTTTGGGATTATCAATGAAACCCATATGAAGTGGAAAAAGAATACACTATAGGTTTAAATTAGACTTAACTTCGTAGATGGCATGCTCCAATTGACAACCAGATATGTTCTCATGATAGAAATCACACTGGTTAGGATAATCTACGAGCAATTTATTGAACCGATAACAATTTACCAGGTCTTCGATAAGTAATGCCAACACTAACTTAGTGTTTGGTAGTGAAATAATACAACAAAATTAGTTATGTATTTGAAACCCAACATACCATGTAAATACAGTTAAAGATTGGGTAAGAGACTTATTCCAGTACTGAAGACAACCACATGAAATAAAAACTCGTAAATTTCATTAAGATATAGCAAGAAATTCAAGGAGTAAATATCCTTCTGGGAATTGTGTTCTTAAACCGATCACTTAACTAAAAATTCTACTCAATCAATGAAAATATTAAAAAGGCGGTATTCTTTGAAAGTTCATTTAATTCACAAACATGTTTTTTGGAGAGAAAAAAATCATACCCAATTTTCATTCCTTAATAATTTCATTTAACGACAAGTCTTTTTCAGAGAAAATAATATATATATATATACTTATGTCATATACAATAACTATATGAATTCAGCCCCGACAAGCGGCCACTTAACCATAGTAATAATTCAAGGGCTCGACGAAGTTCAACACGCCAATTAGGAATAAAAGATTTCAATGAAATTGTTTCGAAGGAAAATTTTAGTGTACCCTCCTTATTTACTGAGATAAAACTATGAGCCATGTATTCTCAGCATAGGTCTGAACATACATTGTGACCCTTAAAACAAGAAAGGTGGTTCCTTTCCTTAACTTGGTGAGAAATCTCTAAACAGCCAAAGAAACAGAAAGTTGCATGGGTCACCAACCTGTAATACATGACAGGAAGACATAAGAGTGCGCAGATGGGCGTCAACAAGGAACAATTCATTTGCAGGGATTTAATATTTGTGGCAATAGAATCACCAACCGAATTAGTAATTACCCTCAGATAAACAGAAATATGAAAGAAAAACAACAACAACAAAATCATAGTTATAAACAAACAAACCTTTGCTGTCAAGTCGAGACTAATTACCTACATATGAAGGAGTGAACCAGGGCTCCAATAACTGTAAAGAACACTAAAGAAAGTAAAATAATTGTAACCCTGTAACTGGAATGACTCTTCAACAAAGTTACCTTATAAGGAGAATTATTGGTAGCTCTTACAAGGGTATTGTGTTTGAAAAAGTTCTCTAAATTTCTTACCAAGTACGTTCTGGGGTGTATATGAAGCTCGCCAAACCAAATGATGTTGCCATAGTAACCCTGGAGTACCCGAAAACAATCCGTCGTACCTCGATGGACACACTTGTTAGTAAGCAACAAAAAGAAACTAATCAAATGGAAAGAAACTATAATTGGGAATAAATCCTCTGAACCAAATACCCTGATAAAAGGGTTCAAACCACAAAAACCTCATGGAATCACCATAGCCAGGAGCTATGTAACAGACATGTTGACAAAGCGAGAAGTTGATTCAAATGAGATTCCATCTATGCATAAACCACAGGTAACTCTCTGCATAGCAAGTTATATGAAACCTGAACTCAAAAAAATGGAGCCTAGGTAACAAGCGCCTAGTAACAGAAGCATGAAAGAGAAAAAACATACCATAACTTACTGAATGGTTGAGTGGCATAAAGGTGAAGCAGCGCTATGCGTACCCTAGTGAGGGACAACTGGCTACAACCTAGTTTTTCCATGGCGAGGCACTGCAACAAGGAGATGGATAGCTTAACATGGAAAGAACAAAACTCCAAATGCAACCATGGGGGTGGGTGAAAGTAGTTAGGGTTTGATGTCATTACATCCCCCGTCAGATCGTGTCTCGCAATCCTGACCATTCACCTCCTCCATTGTGCGTACATGAGATGGGCAATCACATGAAGACCTTGTGAGCTTTTACCACTTGGAAAAATACTGTAGGATGCTAAAAAAATGAAGGTAAAGAGGTTAGGTAAGTAATGGTCAATTGGAAAACCTTGAGATTGCCACTGCCATTGTTTCTGAGGCGAATTAATAAAGATGTATCCCAATCTTGCTATGGAGATTTCTAGGACCTATAGAGGTAAACCTTAGCATGAATTATTCATTTTTATCGATGAGATGTGTAGACCCAAAGCAAAGGTAATTGTGCATAGCCTCCTATGGAGTACCAACATAATATAGGCAGTATATTCAACAAAGTGGGTTCAGCCATGTGTTCCTAGGGAAAACATATATGAATATATGAATATATATTAATATTGAACCTTAACCTAATCTTATGATATTGCACATGATCACTCATGTGGGGTGTATTAATAGTTAGGATGTGGAATTTCTAGGCAAGTTAATCAAAACACATTGTTTGTTTAATTGGTTGAAGATAACTGCAATGTGAAGGAGGAATGCTCTTAGAAATTAATTTGCAATAGGATGACATGTAACCACTTACAAAAGTAATATATGTATACAAAAAAATGGAGGATAGTAGGGTATATGACCACTTACATATATCTTATGGCAACTTGGTTGGCTTAGGAGGCCATGTAGCCTGATGAGCTATTAGGTCAATTGTAAGCTTCAAAAGGTCGAGAATATTTAATGAAGCTAAGAAAGGCAGGGTCGGTGTGGTCCCTACCATAACGACATGGCCTGACTAAGATGAAGTGTTACATTGAGACGTGGAGGTTCCTAACAATGTAGCACCAAGAATGAATGAGCCTAACATAGTGGGATCAATATGAGATGTTTGTGTGGCAGGTCGAGTAGGTGATGGTCCAAGAATTAGCACTCCTAATACTAGAGGTGGGAGGTTTTGTAGGCGTCCAAAGTGACAGAGTATCGTGCGGTACCTTATGGTGCCCTATTAAGTGTGTGATTTGTGAGAGGATTACAGTAATAGCCCTGGTTAAAAATCCATGTAATAAAGTTAATAAAGGTAAAGTAAGGCCTTAGTCATGGGACACATATTCCAAGCTAAATGTTAGGCAAAAACATAGTGATGGGGATCACTTGTGAATAATTTATGGCTATGGAAATTGGAAAAGGCAATGACTAAGGCTTTGGAAAGGCAAAGTGGCATTTATTGGCATTTATTTATGAACATAATGGAAAATAGGAGAAAAGGAAGGCAGAAGGTCACAAATTGCATATGAGGAGGAAAATGAAGGAAAATAATGGAAAATGAAGAAAATAGAGGTCTCGTTAATAAAAAGGCTTCTAAGAATTAGTTCACAGAATTTTTCCAATTCAGTTTTAGAGCTCTCATTATATTCTCTCTCTTTCTCATACTCTCAGACACTTAAAGTTTTCTTAGAGGAGCGTGGCATACTTGGAATTTGGAGAAAGAAGGAAAAAGAAGAGCAGGAAGGCGCAAGAGGACATTGGGATCAACAACTACAACGGGTTTATCTTGCAGGTAGCGAGTTGCATATATGATTTCCTTGCTAGTTTTGGCATGCATGGAACATACATGTGGTCTCTTGTTTATGACCTGTCATTAGCACAAAGGATTGTCTCGATTGATAGTGGTTTTACCTAGCCTTCCATTTCCTGGATAGCCATGGTGTTGTGGGTTTCTTTGCTTTTGTTTTATTGTTGGTTCTCATGTTCCTTATGGTTGTGGGTTGAGTTACTAGTTCACGGAGCCTTGGTTGGATAAACACTTTGGAAGCCTTGTAAAAGGTTGGGTTGAGTTACTAGTCCTAGAAGCATTGGTTGGAAAAATGCTCTGGAGCCCTTGGTGGGTTGAGTTATTAGTCTTGGAGCCTTGGTTGGACAAACACTCTGGAATTCTTGTAACAGGTTGGGTTGAGTTACTAGTCCTAGAAGCCTTGGTTGGAAAAACACTCTGGAGCCCTTGGTGGGTTGATTTATTAGTCTTGGAGCCTTGGTTGGAAAAATGTTCTGAAGCCCCTGGTGGGTTGAGTTATTAATCTTGGAGCCTTGGTTGGAAAAACACTCTGGAGCCCTTGGTGGGTTGAGTTATTAGTCATGAAGCCTTGGTTTGTACAAATGCTCTCGAGCTTGACAACAATTTTCAGTTGAGTTACTAGTCCTGGAACCCTTGGTAAGAACAAATGCTCTAGAGCCCTAACCAACTTAGGTAGAGATCGGTCTGGTGATGGTTAGTAATGTCCGACCATGAGGTGGAACCATTTTTTGAGGGTTGAGGTTGGATTGGCCTCTGTAAGCCCTAGTTTGGTTTTGGACGGTTAATTTCATGAGATCCCACATTCTTTCTTGGAATATGGAACGGGGGTGATTGGTTGAAGTGAGTTTTGGTTCAACCCAAAATATGGTCAGGTGGTATGTGGAAGTCCTAAACCTGGTTGGTAATTCCATATGATAATAAGAGTTATGTTCCCTATTGTACTGATTATCACGTTCACATTATAGTTGATTTTTCATGGGCTATACTCTAATTATTTGCTGGTTATATGTTTGGTTATGCGAGGTACCATAGTTATGGCTCTCACTCTTGATTTGATAAGTAAATTGAATCATTAATGAATGAATGGGCTAATTAATTGTTGTTGCAACTAATTAGTGAGGGTTTGGAACCTTCTTAGTAACCCTCAGATGAAAAGTATCAGCTTATAGTTAGATAAAACTATTAACTCATGATGGTGCGACTAGAGGGTATGTCGTTATAAATTGAAGGTCGCAAAATCGCAATTTAGATAGGTCACAAAATCATAGTTTAGATAGGTCGCAAAATCATAGTTTAGATAGGTCACAAAATTGTAGTTTAGATAGGTCGCAAAATCACAATTTAGATAGGTCGTGAGGTTGTGAGGTTGCGAGGTCGCATGCTTGGAGTGTTCAGATAATTGCTACCCGCAACCTTGAGAGAAGGTCAAGTTTGGAACTTGTCTAGTGAAAGAGTAGCATAGGAAGAGGAAGTTAGACTCCATTTACTTAAGGTCACCTAGGAGGTTGAGTCATAACATAGTAACTCTTCATCACATGTTTACCCTGGTGGGCCGGTTACTTGGGTAAATGTGGGAGGAGGGTGTTACAGAGTGGTATCAGAGCATGGTTCACCCCTTGGAATGGATGGGCAGTGTGTTGGCCATGCATACATGTCAGATTGCATATGCGTTCTTGTGCTTGTGGTCTATGTATTTGTTGTGAATGCATGTCAGTCATGCATTGGTCATGTGTGTCAGTGTTTATATGTTGTTATGCATACATTGACTGGATAATGTCTGAAATGATGCTTATATGTTGACTTGATTATATTTATATATGTATTTTGTTAATATGGCTAGTACTGCAGATGAGATATCCTCCCTGAACTATACTAAAGTACGTTGGTTTGTTTATGATTTGTTTTAGCTGACATAATATACCTCGCAGGAAGAAGAATCAAATATGACTAGCAAGATGGTAGACTACATTTCACAAGACTCTCCCTATGGATCATATGAACAACGTGGTGTTGAGCACTCATTTGACTTAGCATACACATTGAGAAGCTTGAAGGAAGAAATAAGGAGTTGCAAAGCGGATAACGACAAAATCATGTGGGCACAGGAGAAACAAGCAATAGTCAATACAGTAATCCTACAGAGTTTGTCGGAATTGCAGAGACAGGGACCACTTTGGATCAGCCATGAGTAGGAGGATAGGAATGGGGCATATGGCAGTAGATCTCATAATGGGCATAGGTCAAATAGATATGACACAATCAGAGATGGAAGATCCTTGGATACTCTGGATAGGAGAGGCGATGGACACAGGTTTTATTCTAGTCCTAGTTCCGGCAGGTATCATGGTCATCATCGTTATCATTCTTATAGGAGGAGTGACAAGGGATATTTGTTGGATGAGTTCAAGAAAGCAAAGCCACCTAAATTTGATGGGGAAATGAAGAAATAACAGAATGCAAAAGCATGGTTGTTTGGGATGAATAAGTTCTTCAGATTGCATGAATACTCAAAGAATGTGAAGGCCAAAATAACTACATTCAGTCTTAAAGGTAAAGTGGACATTTGGTGGGAAGATGTAAAGAATGTTAGATATATTTATGAGGAGGATTTTAATTTCAGTGAGTTCGAGAGACTATTTAGGAAGAAGTATCTATCATAGAGATACTATGATGACAGGGCAAAACAATTCCACGAGCTGAAGATGGGATTTATGACCGATGAGGAGTACACTAGTAGATTTCTGGAGTTATTGAGATATGTGCCTTACCTCAAGGAAGAGGAGGCCAAGAGTCAAAGATTCATCAGTGGATTT
The DNA here is from genome assembly GCA_000404065.3 of Pinus taeda. Classification (NCBI taxonomy): domain Eukaryota; kingdom Viridiplantae; phylum Streptophyta; class Pinopsida; order Pinales; family Pinaceae; genus Pinus; species Pinus taeda. The sequence continues at coordinate 114,341 of APFE031674096.1, read as the reverse complement.
TCAGTAGCATTCAAGGACAGGATCAAGTTTGATGAGCCTAGATCATTGTAGGAGGCCATCCAGAAGCTAAAGCATTGTTATGAGCAATCAAAGCACAAATCTAAGACTACACAGGACTGGAAAGGTAATGATAAGGATAAAGGGAAATGGGATAAGAAGAAAAAAAGGCCTCAAGATACAAGTAACAATGAGAATGAAACACCACATAATAAGTTCAATGCATGTGACAAAGGGTAGGGATTTCAGTTTGAGGAGCATAACAAGGGTGATGGTAGGAAGCCTTTATAGTGTCGAACTTCTGGCAAGGATCATTGTAGGAGAGATTATCCACAATATTAGAGTGGTAGACCGCAGATCTGTAGTGCTAAATAGGTACAAACAATGGGGGATGTTAGACAGAGTGTTCCTCAAATTTATGCAGTGTTGGATAACAAGCTGGCAGATCAGTAGAGGTTTATTATCGAGATGGATGGTAAGCTTTGTGATCAACTTGTCTCTATTTTGATTGAACCTAGTTCTAATAATAGTTATGTTAATCCTGACTTGGTGGATAAGTGTGGTTTAAATAAAGAAGTTCTTGCAAAATCTTGGTTAGTGTAGTTGGATACAGGTACAAAGAAGAAACTTTGTCATTAGGTAAGGGCTTGTGCATTTAAGTTGAATGGTATGTCTACATCAACACATTTGAATGTATACTTGTTGGGATCATATAGTATGCTTTTGGGTGTGGATTGGCTATATCATCACAGGTCTAAGGTGGCCTATTATGACAAAGCTATTAAGTGTTTAGATAATAATGGGGAACACAGAGTCTTGTAGGGTAAGAAGAAGGCAACATTAGTTAGAATGGTGACAACTATGCAGTCAAAGCATAGTTGCGTGAAAGGATGTGTGCTATTTGCAATACATATTTCCAGTGACAAAGTTAAGGAAGTTGAGGATGCAAATGTTTTAAGGAGGTACCCGGTTTTGCAGCAGTTACAGGATTTGTTTCTCAAAAATATTTCAGAGTTACTACCTCACAGGGAAGTGGATTTTTCTATTGAGTTGGTACCAGGGAAAACACCAACATCAAAGGCATTGCATAGGATGAGCACACCAGAGTTGGTAGAGTTGAAGTTGCAGTTGAAGGAAATGCTTGATAAGGATACATTAGGCCAATTATATCTCCTTGGGGTGCACCGATATTGTTTGTAAACAAGAAGGATGGTACTCTTAAGTTATGCATCAATTACAGATAGTTGAATAAAGTGACCATAAAGAACATGTATCTATTGCTGAGGATTGATGACTTGTTCGATTAGTTGAAGGGAGAAACAAAGTTCTCGAAGATTGAGCTGAGATCCAAATATCATTAGGTACACACTAAAGATGAGGACATCTACAAGACAACTTTCTAGGCCAGGTATGGACATTACGAGTTTGTTGTAGTTCCTTTTAGTTTGACTAACGCTCCAACTACTTTTATGTGCTTGATGAATAGTGTGTTGTGTCCTTATCTAGACAAGTTTGTTATTATGTTCATTGATGATATATTGATATATTCTAAGAATGAGGAAGAGCATGTTGAGCATTTAGCAGCAGCGTTGAGATTTCTAAGAGAGCATCAATTGTATGCCAAGCTTAGCAAATGCAATGTCTTTCAGACATAGGTACATTACTTGGGGCATGTGGTTTCCAAGGAAGGTATAGGAGTGGATCCAAAAAAGATAAGGGATATCATGGAATGGGCAACTCCTAGGAATGTGGATAAGGTAATATCATTCATGGGGTTAGCAAGTTATTATAAGATGTCCATTAGGAACTTCTCTTGCATTTCTTATCTAATTACATTATTCCAAAGGAAAGGTAATAATTTTAAATGGACAAAGGAATGTGCAACAAGTTTTGAGCAGTTAAAGCAATTGTTGACGAATGCTCCAATGTTAAAGATTGCAGATCCGGACAAAGAATTTGTGGTATGTACAAATGCTTGCAAGAGAGGACTTGGCGAGTCCTTATGCAGGGAGGACAAGTAACATGGTATGAATCAAGGAAACTGAATGAGCACGAGCAAAATTATCTGACACGTGATCTTGAGTTGGCAACGATCATCCATGCATTGAAGACGTGGAGGCACTATCTTCTGGGTAGGAGGTTTGTGTTGATGAGTGATCATAGTGAATTGAGGTATCTATTTGACCAACTGAATCTGAATTCCAGACAAGCTAGATGGTTGGCCACGATTAGTGAGTTCAACTTTGAGATCAAGTACATTAAAGGTAAATAGAACATGGTTGCAGATGCTCTAAGTAGGAGGATACAGGTAAATCACATAATGACTATGAGTTCTTATGGGACAAATTTACAAGATCAGATCTTATAAGCAGGTCAGCAGGATGATAGGTACATGGAGATTATACATAGGTCACAACAGGGTACAGGTGATTAGGATGTGGACTATCATATCATAGCAAATGGTTTGGTTAGATTTAGGGACATGATATATGTGCTAGACAACATGAGCTCAAGAAGCTTATCTTGAGTGAATTTCATGCTAAGCCATATTCAGGTCACCCAAGATATCAAAAGACATTGACAACAGTGAAGAATTTTTATTATTGGCGGAATTTGAAGAAGGACGTGGTAGAGTTCATGGCCAGATTCTTGGACTATCAGTAGGTGAAAGCATAATGTAAGCATCCAAGTGGATTACTTCAGCCTATTATGATTCCAGAGTGGAAATGGGAGGTCATTTCCATGGAATTTATCATAGGATTGTTGAAGACATATAGACAACATGATTCCATCATGGTTGTGGTGGACAAGTTGACAAAGGTAGCGCACTTCATTCCAGTGAAGTCTACATACTCAGCGAATGATGTAGCACATGTCTTCATCAAAGATGTGGTGAGGTTGCATGGTGTTTCGAAGAACATTATGTCAGAAAGGGATGCCAAGTTCACTTCTAGATTTTGGAAAGAGTTATTTACGAGTTTGGGTAAAAAGTTGGCCTTCAATACAACTTATCATCCGCAGACATATGGAAAGACATAGAGGGTCAAAAAGATATTAGAGGACACGTTGAGGAGGTATGTGATGCATCAACATCAAAAGTGGGAAGAGTATATTCCACTCGTAGAGTTTTCTTACAACAATGGCTATCAGGAGTCTCTAATGATGAGTCCAATCGAGGCACTATATGGACGGAGTTGTAATACTCCAATCAGTTGGAGTGATCTAGTTAACAGGGTATTGATAGGACTAAATATGTTGGCAGAGATGGAATGGGAAATGCAGGTAATCAAGAAGAATCCGAAGACAACTGGTGGGCTCCAGTATTGCAGCAATAATGTTGCAACTCCTGGGACTCCCTTCTTTACTTTTATCAACCAGGTCGTTCGTAACAAACTTGGAAGCGACGGTGTTGTATGCACAAGTACTAGCCCTTGCCGCAGCTGTCACTTGGTTAGCTGGCACAAGTCTGCTAGGAGCTTAAGCCAACTTCTATGAGCTCTTAGAAGAAGCTTTTTAACTGATGGATGAAAGCTAACTCAAAGGAAGCTAATCTACTTGCGAAAAGAGATTGAAAAACTGAAGGAAAGCGCAAACCCTAGCAAACCCTAATTCTACCAGCTAGTCCTACTGATGCAAAGATGAGAATGCTAACTACTAAAATAGATGCCATTACTTCTATGAAGGTAAAATACATGTGTATAGACTACCTCTGTCCTAAGAAAACATCTTTTTGTATTTTTGATTAAGTTGTCAGTTTCATCATGCATATGCTTTCATTGTTCTTTACTGTGCAGGGGTGGATCAAGGAGGAGAAATGCTTGGAACAGGTTGGGAAGGTTCAGAGAGGGTCTAAGGAGTCCCTAACACCCTTCCAAAGAGTTTCACAAAGTTTGGCTATGAAGAAACCTCATTTGTGAGCTTCTACAGGAAGTCTGCAGGGGTTCTACAGGATGTTCAGAGATTTCTACAGGATGTTCAGAAATTTCTATAGGATGTTTAAAAAGTGGATTTTAGAGAATGGGTGAGTGAGGGAAGGTGCATGGATGGATAACGAGGTAGGGTAGGGGCCTGGAGTATCCCAGAAACTGGTGGGTGGAGTGGTGAGAAGGTGTAGAAGGCTGACTTGGCTTGAAGAAGGCTAAGGCAATGATTGAGCAAGAAGGTAGGGTTATGTAAAAAAAAGGACAGATGGGAGACGATGAACCCAGCTAGGAGATGGAACAGGTGGCTCAGATGATGCTTTAGGTGGATGAAAGAGTGGTGGAGATGCCCTGCACAATGTACGTTCAACCGAATCAACTAAGTCTTGCAAATGATCAAAGTCCTAGCTAATCTAGTCTACCTATCAAAAGCATGAATGAACAATAGCTTTATTGGAAAGAAAACCATGTACATAAACTATGCAAAGAAACATTTCAGAGCTCTAAACCCATAACTAATTTCTGCAAAGGAAAACAGTACACTAAGGATTGCATGGTCAAGCAAACTAGTGTTTTTGTTGGGGCAGCACTGTTTCTTCAATTCCAGCCCCTGATCCAATAAGGATGAGGTGAAACCGAGAGTGTGGTTGTCACTTTTCTTTGGAGATTTTTATGTTATTATCTTACCAAAACACCTGAAGCAACTCTATTCATAAACAGTGATCTATCCAAGCAACATAACTAGATATGCCTAACAGAAATACGCTCAAATGCATAAAGGGAAACAATGATGCATAAAGGAAAAGTAACAGTACAGAAAGGAAGCCCTAGGCTCTCAAGTTGGGCCCAACCCTGAGAGTTATGGCTCCTATGGAAAACTCAGAGTTGATATAAAATTGAACTGCTTCTCATTATCAAAAAATAGTCATAAGAGTGATGCCAAAAATGGCTACAAGAGAACAAAGTAAAGCTAGCAGCACTGTGGTGCAAAATATGCAATGGTTTCAAAAGTCCCTTACGAAGGCTGAGGCCTCAACATTTATACATCACGAAGGCCCTAGCTGGCCTCCTCAATCTATGGAACTCGGCTATCCAAACTGTGAGTTAGACAGTCCCTTCTAAAATCTGCTTGGCTGCCTTCTAGATTCGGTTTTGGTGGTCTTTGGAGCTCGGAGTTGGGGGTGAAGATCCCGAGGAAGGGTCATTTAATGCCATAGACAACTCCCCTACGAATCCTCACCTCAGACTTGGCTGTCTTTTAGCCCATGATTGCTCGGTTTTGCTCCAACATGTGTCAAAAAACCTGAAATAAGCACGTGTTAGCCACCTAGGAAGAGTGACTACCCTTATTCGTACAAATGACAT
>APFE031674096.1:71676-102851 GCA_000404065.3 Pinus taeda | reverse complement strand
CACGATTCTGCTCTTCTCCTTTGAGGATAGATGCAGAGGGAACTGTGCTGAGACCAGATAGTTTGCTATATCAGCAAACCACGGGGAGAGTACTGAGATAGCAAACAGATGCTCATCTAGCATCTGGTCATCCACTGTTCCTTCTTCACCGGCAAGCAAATCCAATCTAGACAATAAGTCAGCAACAACATTTTCTTTACTTGGTTTGTCAACGATAGTCAAATCAAACTGCTGCAACAAAAGTAACCATCTAATAATACGAGCATTCACTTCAGGCTTATTCATTAAATATCTAATTGCAGCATGGTCAGTATGTACAAATGTTTGATAGCCAGTGATGTAGTATCGGAACTTGTTTAGGGAATGGATCACGGTCAGGAACTCTTTCTCAGTTACCATATAATTCATTTCTGCCTTGGATAAGTTTTTGCTGACAAAGTATATAGCATATGGAAGTTTTTCTTCAGCTTGTCCTAAGGCTACCCTTATGGTTTTATTCGAGGCATCAGTGTGGATGTGGAAAGGTAGGGCCTAGTTTGGGCCTCTCAGAATTGGAGTAGACACCAACTTATCCTTCAATTCATTCAGAGCCCTCTGGCAGTCATCCGACCATTTAAACTCAACATCTTTTGCTAAGAGGCCAAATAATGGCGAGGCTAGCTTACTAAAGTCTTTAATGAATCTTCTGTAATATCTCGCTAAGCCTAGGAAACTCCGAACATCTCTCACCTTTTGAGGAAGTGGGACCTTTTTGATGATAACAATTTTACTGGGATCCACCTGTAACCCCTGGCGAGAAATGGTATGACCTAACACGGTCCCTTCAGTCATCAAGAATTCACATTTTTCAGGACTGAAGGACAAGTTCATCTCAATGCACTTGCTCAAAACTTTTCCCAGGTTGGATAAGGCTTCCGGGAAGCTAGACCCGTAAGGAGTAAAGTCATCCATATAGATTTCCACCGAATCATGGACCAACTCGGCAAAGATGCTTAATACAGCTCTCTGGAAAGTGGCAGGGGCATTACATAGCCCAAAGGGAAGGACACGGTAGGCAAAGGTACCCCATGGACAAGTGAAAGTGGTCTTATCTTGGTCCTCCGCGCTGATTTGGATCTGATTATACCCGCTGAACCCATCTAGGAAAGAGAAAAACCTCTTCCCGGCCAGACCATCCAACACTTGATCTATGAAAGGTAAAGGGAAGTGGTCTTTCTTGGTGGCTTTGTTTAGTTCTCTGTAGTCCACACAGATTATCCATTTCCCATTTTTCTTGGGTACCAACACCAAAGGGGAAACCCATTCACTATCCGAGATGGGGTAGATGAAACCTGCATCCAACAATTTTTGCACTTTTTCTTTAACAATGTCCTTGAGGGCTGGATTCATTCTCCTCTGAGGTTGCCTGATTGGTTTACAGTCCTCCTTGATGTAGATATGATGCGTACAGACCGAGGGATGGATTCCCTTCATTTCCTTGTAGCTACAGGCAAAGGCCTCCAAATGGCGGGTCAAGAAGCTACATAGCTCCTTTTCCTGAGAGGGAGAGAGAGAGGAGCTTATCTTCAAAGTCCTCTCAGGGCCAAACTCCACATTCTTAACTCTGGGGGTGGTCAGATCAGTCACACATAGGTCCACTAAAGCATTGGCCTGGGTATCTTCCACCACCTCTTCCAAGGATAGTGCACCAGGAGGAGGATTTTGGATTAAGTTCTCAATCAAATCATCCTCGGTTGGAGGACCTCCCCTGGTGGCCTCTACTATGCATAATGGTGCGGAGTAGACCTCATCCTCTTCTCCTTCTTCCAACTAGAGGGGTAAGTCATGTTCTAGCAGAGGTTGGGCAGGAGGGTATATGACCAGTTATTTGGACATAGGCCCATTCTTGATGGTCATGCTTCTGACTCGACAGCTGATGTAAGCATCTGCATTAACCAGCCAAGGCCTTCCCAAAATGAGGGGATATCCCGTGAGTTTTGCCTTTGGCTGAAGGACCAAAAAGTCCGCAGGGTATTCCTAGGAGTCAACAGAGACCAAGACATCTTCCACAATCCCTTTGGGAGTCACTGTGGAGCGGTCTGCCAATTGCAGCACTGTCGAGGTCTTCATTAGGGAACTCTGAAGGTTGAGCTTAAGCATGGTGTCCCTGGTCATCACATTAATGGCGGCCCCTAAATCAATCAAAGTGTGGGGTATAATGGTGCCATTGATGTGGACATCGACTACAGGACTCCCAGGGTCCAGATACTTTGGACAAATTACTTGCCCCAACATGAGATCGGATAGTTGTCCTATGACGTTGATGGTTGAGGCATCTTTCTTTCGCCTGCCTGGGTGCCTGAAACACTTCTCCTTAATCAATTTGTTGTATATCGGTACATCTTTTATGGCTTGGAGAAGTGGTATTTTCACACACAAATGCTTGAGTTCTCCTAGAACCTCATCCTCTTATGGGTTGGGATGTGTGGTTACTTTGAGTCGCTCAGGAAAGGGTGGAATGGCTTGGGGTTCACTTTCCTATTTCTCTTCCTCCTCCTCTAGGGGAGGAGGTTGGCGCTCTGGAAGGACCTTCCAGATCGCAGGTTGATCTCCTGATCTCCATAGACAAGGTAGGGCATGTTGTTTCCCCAGTATAATACCTGCTGGGCCTGGCTGTTGTTGGGGTTCGGGTTCGGTTGACAAGCATATAGGGTTGTCTTGGAGGGAACGAGTAATGGGTTGTGGTTGAGCCAGCGGTGGAGGAGAATGGCGGCAGGAGTGTTGTATTGGGGCCTCCACCCCAGTTGAGGTGCATTCCACTGAGGTTGTGGCTGGGCATGAGAGTGAAACAAGTGACGAGGAGGTTGAGTGTGGTATGGAGATGGATAAGAACACGGAGGAGGTGCGGACCAAGAAGGATGAGTAGGGGGGGCCCAAGAAGGTATATGAGCGGATTGGTTGGGGTTGTAATAAGCTTAGGATGGCCCTTGCATCCCCTGCTGATAAGGTCTGGGTCCGTGTGGCCTCCTTTGGTTGAGGAAGTAGAGAGGTTCAGTAGCCACCTCGGTCCCTAGGTACATGGCTTTAAAGCCCGGCAAGGTAGGGAATTGGTTGGTGGGGTGGTCTTCCTCACAAGTGAAACATACCTCTACTGAGTGCAATGGGCACTCATTCTTGGGATGCTTCCTCGTGCATCTAGGACAAGAAATGGCCAAAGCCCTCTTAGCTTCTTCTTTCTTTTGCTGAATTCGGAAGGTATCAAGTTGCATGGCAATAGCTTGTCTCATTTCGCTCTTGAGGTCTTCCATCTCGTTAACAAACTCATGCTTGGAGAAAGAGGTACTAGCTAAAAGATGATTCCCCCTACCTCTCTTCCGGGCCGCCCTAGAATGGTTTCTAAACGGTCTTTATGTCCTCATAAGGTAGTTGGTAGATGTCTCCTCCAGCCGGCATGTTAAGGGTGTCCAGAAGGTCTTCAGGGACTCCTCGGAGAAGAACTAGCTTCAGAGATTCCGGGTCAAGTGTGCACCTGGCCCGTTTATAACTGAGTTGGAACCTTTACTCGTAGTCTTCTAAAGATTCATCGCTGCCCATGGTCATCCGAAAGATTTCTCCCTTAGTTTCCTTGGATCTACAGTAGTCCTGATACTTGGCGTTGAAAGCTTGTTGCATCGGAGCCCAAGTGGTGATACTGTTTCCAGGTAACCCCATGAACCAGCGTAATGCCGCGTCCTTGAGGGTAGAGGGAAATAGTTTCAGCTTTTACTCATCCTCAGCATAGTCATAAGTTCGACAAAGGACAACAAACTCAAACAGGAAGGTATCAGGGTCTTCAGTAATCAGTCCATGGAAGTGAGGTAGAGCAGAGGGACTTATGTTTTTCATTTTCATGTCTCCATTGGTCTCTCGGATGGGAAAGGCACCCTCTATTCTCTCGTCTTCTCTTCTACCATTTAGGTTTTCAGCTATGGCTTCAGATGGAGTGTTTCCTAACTCTTCTTCTGTTATAGGATCTTCGTATATCTCAGGGGGTTCACCTATAGGTTCTTCTGGCTCACTGTCACTAGAGAAGAGAGATGGTTGAGTCAATGATGTGGTGGGGGTGTTGGGTAAGAATTTGTCGGTTTTATCTTTGTTCCTACGAGGCATGAAATGGAAAGACTTTTTTGATTGCTTTTGCTTTTTTTCTCTGCTGGTACCTGCAAAACTAAAATAGATTGAACTGCAACTAACTATGTTGCTGAAATGAAAATGCGGAATTGAAATGAAAGCAGGAAAGGACTAATCTATTTTGCTCAAATGAAATTGCAGGAATGAAATGCCAGTCTACGCTTGCAAAATTGAAATTGCGGAATTGAAATGCTAATCTACGAAAGCAGGAAATATCTAATCTACGCTTGCTGAAATGAAATGAAAGCAAGAAATGTTTAATCTACTTTTGCGGAAATGAAATTGCAGAATGGAAATGAAATAAACTGCTTAGCAGAAGGTTGTAGGAAAAAAATAGAAGAAAAGCAATAATCACCAATACTCTGATGCTTCCCCGGCAACGGTGCCAAAAAGATGGTGGGCTCCAGTATTGCAGCAATAATGCTGCAACTCCTAGGACTCCCTTCTTTACTTTTATCAACTCGGTCGTTCGTAACAGACTTGGAAGCGACGGTGCTGTATGCACAAGTACTAGCTCTTGCAGCAGCTGTCACTTGGTTAGCTGGCACAAGTGCGCTAGGAGCTTAAGCCAACTTTTATGAGCTCTTAGAAGAAGCTTTTTAACTGATGGATGAAACCTAACTCAAAGGAAGCTAATCTACTTGCGAAAAGAGATTGAAAAATTGAAGGAAAGCGTAAACCCTAATTCTACCAGCTAGTCCTATTGATGCAAAGATGAGAATGCTAACTACTGAAATAGATTCCATTACTTCTATTAAGGTAAAATACATGTGTCTAGACTACCTCTGTCCTAAGAAAACATCTTTTTGTATTTTTGATTAAGTTGTCAGTTTCATCATGCATATGCTTTCATTGTTCTTTATTGTGCAGGGGTGGATCAAGGAGGAGAAATGCTTGGAACAGGTTGGGAAGGTTCAAAGAGGGTCTAAGGAGTCCCTAACACCCTTCCAGAGAGTTTCACAAAGTTTGGCTATCAAGAAACCTCATTTGTGAGCTTCTACAGGAAGTCTGCAGGGGTTCTTTAGGATGTTCAGAGATTTCTACAGGATGTTCAGAAATTTCTACAGGATGTTTAAAAAGTGGATTTTAGAGAATGGGTGAGTGAGGGAAGGTGCATGGATGGATAAGGAGGTAGGATAGGGGCCTGGAGTAACCCAGAAACTGGTGGGTGGAGTGGTGAGAAGGTGTAGAAGGCTGACTTGGCTTGAAGAAGGCTAAGGCAATGATTGAGCAAGTAGGTAGGGTTACGTGGAAAAAGGACAGATGGGAGACGAGGAACCCAGCTAGGAGATGGAACAGGTGGCTCAAATGACATTTAGGTGGATGAAAGGGTGGTGGAGATGCCCTGCACGGTGTACATTCAACCAAATCAACAAAGTCTTGCAAATGATCAAAGTCCTAGCTAATCCTAGTCTAACTATCAATAACATGAATAAACAATAGCTTTGTTGGAAAGAAAACCATGTACCTCAAATGTGCAAAGAAACATTTCAGAGATCTAAACCCATAACTAATTTCTGCAAAGGAAAACAATACACTAAGGATTACATGGTCAAGCAAACTAGTGTTTTTGATGGGGCAACACTGTTTCTTCAATTCCAGCCCCTGATCCAATAAGGATGAGGTGAAACTAAGAGTGTGGTTGTCCCTTTTCTTTGGATATTTTTCTGTTATTATCTTACCAAAACACCTGAAGCAATTCTATTCATAAACAGTGATCTATCCAAGCAACATAACTAAATCTTCCTAACAGAAATACATTTCAAATGCATAAAGGGAAACAATGATGCATAAAGGAAAAGTAACAGTACAGAAAGGAAGCCCTAGGCTCTCAGGTTGGGCCCAACCCTGAGAGCTATGGCTCCTATATAAAACTCAGAGTTTATGTAACATCGGACTGCTTCTAATTATCAAAAAATAGTCATAAGATTTATGCGAAAAATGGCTACAAGAGAACAAAGTAAAGCTAACAACACTGTGGTGCAAAATATGCAATGGTTTAAAAAAAGTCCCTTACGAAGGCTGAGGCCTCAACATTTATACATCATGAGGGCCCTAGCTGGCCTTCTCAATCTGTGGAACTCGGCTGTCCAAACTGTGAGTTAGACAGTCCCTTCCAAAATCTACTTGGCTGCCTTCTAGATTTGGTTTTGGTGGTCTTTGGAGCTCAGAGTTGGGGGTGAAGATCTCGAGGAAGGGTTATTTAATGCCATAGACAAGCCCCCTACGAATCCTCACCTCAGGCTTGGCTATCTTTTAGCCGATGATTACTCAGTTTTGCTCCAACATGTGTCAAAAAACCTGAAATGAGCACGTGTTAGCCACCTAGGAAGAGTGACTACCCTTATTCGTATAAATGACATAAACATACTGAAAATAATGCATAAGCTATGGAAAATGAAGGATTGAACAAGGACTGAACAAGTATAATTAGGCCAAATGAGCCCAACAAGTTACCAATTTTGGGGCTCATCATCACCCCCCTGCTAAAAGGGTTGCTCATCCTCTGAGCAACTAGTCCAGCTCCTTGTCTTTCATTGCTTTAATCACCACCCTCACATTCCAAGCTTCTGAAGTAGTGTCCTCCGCACTGTCATGGAATCCGGCCTTCCTTTCCACCTCTTCCCACTGCTTATGCTCTTCATCTTCTGTGCCTCCTTCTAACAATCCCAAAAGCAAGGGTGGACTTAGCTTGAGGCCTATCCAACTGGCCTGAAGGTTTTGCATAGACTTCTTGTAGAGAGGCACTTGTGCCAAGGCCTCCCTCATTTGAGTTGGAGTGTGATATTTATGGATTTTGAGGCTGTGGGACAATGTGTTCCACCTACGGGTGCAAGCATGAACACAATTGTCCCCTAATAATCGCTCCATATCCTCGAAGTGTGCTATGGCCCGGGCCTAGCGATCCATGTACTCTAATAAAGCCTGAGAGTTGGTTGCTAGGTGCTGGTGAGTGGATATCAATGTTGTGGGGTCCCCTGGCTCTGCTCTAATCAGTAGTGGTTCATGTAGTTCCCGGTCCATGAAATTCCTGACCTCAGCCGCTCTCTTTTCTTCGTGGTTTAACCATGAGGTCATTGCCATCAGCTGCATGTCCCCTACTGCTGTGTTGGGGTCCCACGAGGTGATGTTTGGAAGGGCCAAATTATGGAGGTAAAAATCGGAAAGCTTAGCCTTATCTTCCGATGAACTGGTGTTACATAAATCCATGAATTGCTGGGGGTTTTGGATGTGGGAGATACCCCTTTGTGCCAATGTGTTGATTTGGAACTGCAGCCACTGATCCCTTAGGTACAGGCCATAGGATTTGGCTGGCTGCCTACATTGCAGAGCTTCCATTGCCCAACTGGCCATGCAGGCCAGTTGTGCCTCCTTTTCTTGCATATGCTATTTTAGGGATTGTATCTCTATACCTGCCTGCAATTCCCTTTCCTGTAGCTGCCAGTTAAGTTCCTCAAGATCAACTTGCATCCCTTGTTTTTCTTGAGGTTCTGCTGAGGGGTCCTTGGCTGCTGTTTCCTCTCCTTTTCTCTGTCCCTGTAGCTGTAGCTGCTGTCTAAGCAGCTCATTCTCTTCTCTTAACTTGGCTTGTTGGGATCTTTCCACATGCCTTACTCTTGCCAACTCCCTTTGTGTTTCCTTGAGCCTTTCCTCTAGAGGCCCTATATCTGCTACCCCCTTGGATTTAGCGATCCTCATCCAAGTGTGAGTTCGTACTCTTTCTTCCTCTAGTGCTAGAAACAGTGGCACTATGAACTTTTGAGGAATAATTTTTCCGACCTCCAAAAAGTTATAATAAGAGCCCAGGCTGGGCTGGGAGCTTGGTTCCATGATGACATCGGTCTTCTCCTCCTCTTGTGGTGACTTGGCTGCTCTTTCCTCCATCTGCTCAGTTTCTTTTAGCCTAGCCAAAGTTTCCTGTAGAATAGCCTCAGCATCCTATAGAGAGGCTTCTGGACTCAATTTCTCCATTCTTTCCCTCCATGAGGATGTTTTCGGGCTCCCCCGCTCATAAGTAATGGATGCCTTTGAGGGGGACCTATCCTTTGGTGTGGTAGGGGTATCCACAATTGTGATTGGCTCTTTTGATGGAGGCTGGGGTCTGCCAGTCTTAATCCTCACACTCCTTCTCGCTTTAAAATACAGAGGAGTCTCCCTCTTTCGTTTCTCTTTTGGCTTGGGAGAGGTACTTAGGGTGGCCAGCACAGTTGCTGCCTCCCTAGCTAGAATTTCGGCCGACTTCTCTTTCTTCTGTCCTTCTTTCGGACTTCCTATAGAAAGTCCTGTAGTGGTTGTTTTTTGGCTTCTTGTAGAAGCCGTTTTTAAACTTCCTGTAGAAATAGTTTGCTGTTTTCCTATAGAAACCGAGGGCATTGTTTTAGCCTGCTTGGCTGAGGGGACTTTTTCCTTTAACTTGGTTGAGGTTGCCTTAGGGGTGCCCTTACTGACTAGGACTTTCTCAGTCCTTTCTACCCTGCTCTGTAGTCTTTTCTCCCTGGGTGTTGGTGCAATTTTACCATCCCCTGTTTTGGCAGCTTGCCCCTTTTCTTGTGTTCCTTTCTGTTCTTTCTTCGGTGTTTTTCCTGGGGTTTCTTGTTCTTTAACCTTCTTCTCTGCTTGAGTATGCTCCTTCTCCTCACTGCTGGAGGAAGTGAGCTCCTCAGCCAAGACTCGGATGTCATCATCCTTCGACATATTCCGAAAAAATTTCCCAGGAGAGAGGGACAGTGAAAGTGTGGAGTGCATCTTCCATGAGGAGCTTGATAAGCCCATGATGGGCTAGCTGGTCTGGTGTCCCCTCTCTTAGTTTGGTGGCACACTCAGTCATGGACTGCAGGAGGAAGTAAGGAATGCTCAATTTTTGCTCTGAGGGTAGGTCCATTTGGTGCCTGAGTTCTGTGAGCAACCGGAAATGATAGCCATACACGATGCTAAATCAACCCTCACACATAATATACTTCATAATTTGGAGGCTGACTTCACTCCAGAATGGTTGTAGGATAGTTCTTCGAACTCCATTCTTGTCTTCTAAGAATTGCTCCTCTGGCAAGAAGAACTCTTTTTTAGCTTTCTGACCCAACTTCCTCTCCTCCTTATCCCAGGGTACCGCCATTGGTAGATCAGTTACTCTGCTGATGAGCTGTGGGGTGAGTCTGAGGGTCAATCCTCTGAAGTTGACAACGACCAATGTATTTGACTTCGACTTCAGGGACCTGAGGAATTCTTCTGTAATTTCGTCATTGTGACCTTGAAGCTTGTCACAGAATGACATCCAGTGTGCACGGGAAAACAAGTCCACCACCTCAGGGGTTTCCTGTAATTTCTTGGAGTCCGAAGGTTCTTTTCTAATGAACCCTCCTGGCATGGTAAAAACTCTGTGTTTGTTCGTGCTTTCAAGCAGACAGGGAGTTCTGGGTGTATTTCCTTCTCAGAGCGTAAAAAAAGATATCTTTGTGTCAATTACACTGTGCTGAACTTGCCTGCTCGTATACAGAAGGAGGACTTCGGGATTTTTCTACATGGAGTGCAGAGCTACGTCTCCATTATACACACAGTCATATAAAATTTACAATTTTTACAGGTGCCTTGACAGTGTCTCAATTTCTACAGGAGGGATTTTAATTCAATCGTGGAGGAAATCTCGCATGCAGGCCACGAAGACAATTTCAGGCAGCGATAAGAAAAAGGCTTTTGACTTCACAGATAGACTTGCATTCACATTTCCCTACCCCGCTCAATACGTCGAATTCACCACCTTTGGAATTATTTGCATGGGAAAGTTATGTTTAGGCCTACCTCACTAAAAATTGCCACCCTCGACGTGAACAGTCCGTGCTGCTTCATATGTTGGGTTTCTTGTAGCGCAGCTTCCTGTAGAAATCGTTCCCGGCTTCTGGAGGATGTTATAGTGGTGCAGGACTAGTCTGAGCGGTAGCGGGACGTTTGAATAGACCGAAAACTCGAGCTAACAAATTGCAGAGGAGGAGGACGCGTACTCGGCTGCAAAACGGTTGTGAGCATAAATGACTGCAGTGCATCATAAGTTATTCAACCGGCCGATTTTGAAATGCTGCAGAATTCATGGCACGGGGGTGAGCTGTCCCTACCGATCTGTTGGCCGACGTCATGGCTATCATTCCCCAGCGTGTCCCTGACCGCCGAATTCTTCCCTCTGCATTCACCGCCGCCATTCCTGTCATACTGCCGCTTCTCCCCGACTGGACACTTCCCACGTGTCAATTACTCGACTTTTCGACATAGCCAAGCCCATTAAGATCCTATGAGGCCACCTGACTGGCTGTGGTGGCTAGTTGGATGGCAACCAGACTTGTTCAATCTGTCGATTCTCACAGTCATGCACATTTAGAGTATAGCTTATGTAATTTGACGAAATAAGGTTAGGCACTTACCTATGCGGCCGTGGACTTGTTTTTTTCAGGTTTCGGGACGAGGAATGCTGGATCTGCTTGCTGCTGCATTATGCATAGGTGCTGGAGCTCCTCTTCATTGGCTAATGCTGGCTACGAGACTTTGGGACCCAATTCCCTGGTGGGGAATGCTGCATGCACCAGTTTCGCGAGCTACTGGTGTCTTCATGGTATGTGCTCCAACTGGATCAACTGTTACAGGATTCCTGTAGGACATCCTGTAGCCGTTTCTCCTTCTGGGTTGCATGGAGTCACGTTCAAATGTGAAGGGTCTTGAGGTTGCTGTTACACAAAAATATCGTCACCTTGATTATTTGCAGTCGGTATGGGTCTATCACCACTTATACCAGCCTCCTAAGCAAGTCTCAGACCTTAGCTCTTCAAAACAAGCTTTGGAAATGAGAGAAAGACATCAAAAAAGCAATGTAACTCTGGTTCTGCACTTTCTCTCACTTTTTCCTGCGGGCCCGAACCTTTTGTTCAGAATACCTGCGTACTTATACGCTCTGTATGTAAAGGGGAGGGCGCGTACCCCTGTGAAAGTCAAAAGGCGCAATTTTTATCTTAGAAAACTCACTTTGGGTTAATTCTAGAGGTTTCTAGAAGGAATTTTGACGTGGATTGTTCGCTCCAAGTGGTTCATGCATCCCATATGAGGAGGAACTAATCCCTTGTTAAGAGGAGCTATCCCCTTGAAAGGAGGATTCTATCCCTTTGAAGAAGGACCTGGTAACTGAATATCCATTGCACTATAATTGAGGTAATTGGGTCAGTGGTTGAGAGGTTAGAAGCTGAACTTTTGAGGGTAAATGCTAGTGAAATCAAGACTTCCTTTTTGAGCTTAAGAGGAGAGATCACATACCTTTTTGGCTTCATTGGGGAGTGAGTGAAGCTTGTCAAAGTAGAGGAGACCTCTTGTTGGACCCTGGGAGGAGCTTTTACAACGTCAAGGCAAAGGTTGTAAAGTTCTTCTCCTTTTGAATTAATACAATCAAACTCATTTTTCTCAACAAGTATCTCATGTTATTGTTTCATGGACTCCTTGACTTTCATGTTAAATATGTTTTATAATACTGGTTATTCAGGTGCTATTTAATCGTTTTCCTTGTTTGTGTTTACAGGTTTGCGATAAAGGAAATTACTTGGATCAAAGGAGCGAAGGCATCTCCAAACTTGCGTTGGACATGAGGTAGGTCTTAAATACATTTGTTTTCCATTATTTATAAAGCGCATTTGGAGAAAGATAGTGTCTGGTTGGTTTGTTTGTCATTAGGTCTTCATTAGATTCTAGGAAGGTCTATCTTGTCCGCAAGATCGACTCTTTCCGCGTGACAGTTGCCTTGACAGGTGAAGTGTGCGAACCTCAGAATGCCTTATTTTTGATTTGAAAAAAACAAATTTTTATCTGAAAAAACAGGGTTATGGTATGCATGTGCAAGTAGATTCGACCAGATGGGAGCAGTGGTGGTGAAAGGAGGTGAAACAAGTGGAGGATGGAAGAAAAGAGTGGTTGCATGGCTCCTCAACGGGCTTCAAGCTTCAAATCCTTCTCCATAATCGATTCTGGCCCGCCCAAAAGCTCTACAGGATGTTTCTTGTAGAAATACATAACTTCCTGTAGAAAGTCCTGTAGCTTCTTGTAGAAGGCTGAACCATGACCAGATTGTGTCCAAACCTTGGAAAAAATGAGTGTTCATGGAGGCAGTGTATGTGAGGCTGCCTGGTAGCTTGGTAGGGACCCTTGTCCTTGAGTTGAGAGGCCTCCTTTTTGCATTGTGTTCCTGCAACCTGCAACACTTTCCAGAGATTAAGCTTGTTTGTTTTTCCTCTGTTTCTTCCTTATTCTTCTTCCTTTTTTTTTTTTTTAAGAGACAGCAGGAGCGCCTCAATGAGGTGTTCACCCCTACTATCTACCTTGGGTGCCTCAGATAGGTTTTCACCCAAGGATCTTTTTATTCCATTTTTTTCAGAGAGACAGCAGGGGCGCCTCAATGATGTTTTCACCCCTACCATCTGCCTTGGGCACCTCAAAAAGGTTTTCACCCAAGGATAATTTTTTATTGCATTTTTTCTTTTTCTTTTCCGTTTGATACATAATGATGCTCAGGGTGTGCCCAAAACAGAGGGAGAACCCTTCTCTATGACCAGCACTGATTTTTCCACAGTTTTGATGAACTCTTGCCTCGAAAGAGGTTTCCTGTATATCTTTAGTCGATGCCCATTGATGAGCATGGGGATGGCTTCTTCATCAATAGTCTGGATAAGGACAGAACCATTATCATTACACTTTTCCACTGCATATGGTCCTAGCCATCTTTTCCTCAGCTTCCCTTTGAAATCCTTATGTCTGGAATCATATAGCAATGCCCAATCTCTTGGCTGGAATTATTTGTCATTGAGGTGCTGGTCATGCCATACCTTCCTCTAAAGTTGAATCACTTCTGAGTGGAGGAGGGCCTGCATTCGGTGTTCATCTAACCCATTCAGCTACATTGACCTTTCTTGTTGAGCATGGCTTAGATCTAGGTCCAGCTGAGCTGCCATCCTTAATGTGTTGTATTCAAACTCGATTGACAACAAAGCTCTCTTCCCATAGACCAGCTCATAGGGTGTGAAACTGGCTGTGGTCTTCCAAGTGGTGTTGTAGGCCCAAGTGGCCTCAACTAGGTGATCTGCCCAATCCTTTCTGCAGCTGCTCACCACCTTAGTCAAAATCCCTTCTAATGCTCTATTGGTGACTTCCACTTTCCCATTCGCTTGAGGATGATATGGGGTGGAAGTCCTATGATTGATCTTGTGATGAGCAAGCAAGTCTTCAATCAAATTGGAGGTGAACTGACTTCCTTGATTGGTGACTAACTCTCTTGGGTAGCCAAATTTGTAGAAAATGTTTTCTCTTAAAAACTCAGCCACCTTTTCTTCTGTTTCTGCTTTGATTGCCTTGGTTTCTGCCCACTTTGTCAGATAGTCTGTGCACACAATGATGTAAGACTTTTGCCTTGAAGGAGGGTTGATAGGACCCACAAAATCCATACCCCACTTCTCAAATGGCTCGAGAGTCACTTGAGGTTGGAGAGGCATTTCGTCCCTTGGAGTCGGTTTCCCCATCCTTTGGCATCGGTCACATTGGCTGATATATCTTCTGACATCTTGATGAAGAGTGGGCCAATAGTAGCCTACCTGTAGAATTTTGAAGGCACTCCTCTTGGCTGCAAAATGTCCTCCAAAAGACCCATCGTGACAGGTTAGGAGGATGTCAAAGACTGCCTCCTCCCTTACACAACGCCTTAAGATCTGATCAGGGCCAAGTTTGAACAGGTTGCCCCCGATCCAAGTGAATGAGGCACTCTTCCTCACGATTCCACTCTTCTCCTTTGAGGATATATGCGGAGGGAACTGTGCTGAGACCAGATAGTTTGCTATATCAGAAAACCATGGGGAGAGTACTGAGATAGCAAACAGATGCTCATCTAGCATCTGGTCATCCACTGTTCCTTCTTCACCTGCAGGCAAATCCAATCTAGACAAGAAGTCAGCAACAACATTTTCTTTACCTGGTTTGTCAACGATAGTCAAATCAAACTGCTGCAACAAAAGTAACCATCTAATAATAGGAGCATTCACATCAGGCTTATTCATTAAATATCTAATTGCAGCATGGTCAGTATGTACAAATGTTTGATAGCCAGTGATGTAGTGTCGGAACTTGTTCAGGGAATGGACCACAGCGAGGAACTCTTTCTCAGTTACCGTATAATTCATTTCTGCCTTGGATAAGTTTTTGCTGACAAATTATATAGCATATGAAAGTTTTTCTTCAACTTGTCCTAAGGCTGCGCTTATGGCTTTGTTCAAGGCATCAATGTGGATGTGGAAAGGTAGGGCCCAGTTTGGGCCTCTCAGAATTGGAGCGGACACCAACTTATCCTTCAATTCATTCAGAGCCCTCTGGCAGTCGTCAGACCATTTAAACTCAACATCTTTTGCTAAGAGGCCAAACAATGGTGAGGCTAGCTTACTAAAGTCTTTAATGAATCTTCTGTAATATCCCGCTAAGCCTAGGAAACTCCGAACATCTCTCACCTTCTGAGGAGGTGGAACCTTTTTGATGATAACAATTTTACTGGGATCCACCTGTAATCCCTGGCGAGAAATGGTATGACCTAACACGGTCCCTTCAGTCCTCAGGAATTCACATTTTTCAGGGTTAAGGGACAGGTTCATCTCAATGCACTTGCTCAAAACTTTTCCCAGGTTGGACAAGGCTTCCTGGAAGCTAGACCCGTAAGGAGTAAAGTCATCCATATAGATTTCCACCGAATCATGGACCAACTCGGCAAATATGCTTAATACAGCTCTCTGGAAAGTGGTAGGGGAATTACATAGCCCAAAGGGAAGGATGCGGTAGGCAAAGGTACTCCATGGACAAGTGAAGGTGGTCTTATCTTGGTCCTTCGGGCTGATTTGGATCTGATTATACCTGCTGAACCCATCTAGGAAAGAGAAAAACCTCTCCCCTGCCAGACCATCCAACACTTGATCTATGAAAGGTAAAAGGAAGTGGTCTTTCTTGGTGGCTTTGTTCAGTTCTCTGTAGTCCACACAGATTCTCCATTTCCCATTTTTCTTGGGTACCAACACCATAGGGGAAACCCATTCGCTATCCGAGATGGGGTAGATGAATCCTGCATCTAACAATTTTTGCACTTTTTCTTTAACAATGTCCTTGAGGGCTGGATTCATTCTCCTCTGAGGTTGCCTGACTGGTTTACAGTCCTCCTTAATGTAGATATGATGGGTACAGACCGAGGGATGGATTCCCTTCATTTCCTTGTAGCTCCAAGAAAAAGCCTCCAAATGGCGGGTCAAGAGGCTACATAGCTCCTTTCTTGAGAGGGAGAGAGAGAGGAGCTTATCTTCAAAGTCCTCTCAGGGCCAAACTCCACATTATTAACTCTAGGAGTGGTCAGATTAGTTGCACATAGGTCCACTAAAGCATTGGCCAGGGTATCTTCCCCCAACTCTTCTAAGGATAGTGCACCAGGGGGAGGATTTTGGATTAAGTTCTCAATCAAATCATCCTCGGTTGGAGGACCTCCCCTGGTGGCCTCTACTGTGCATAATGGTGTAGAGTAGACCTCATACTCTTCTCCTTCTTCCAACCAGAGGGGTAAGTCATGTTCTAGCAGAGGTTGGGCAGGAGGGTATAGGGCCAGCTGTTTGGACATAGGCCCATTTTTGATGGTCATGCTTCCGGCTCAACAGCTGATGTAAGCATCTGCAGTAGCCAGCCAAGGCCTTCCCAAAATGAGGGGATATCCCATAAGTTTTGCCTTTGGTTGAAGGACCAAAAAGCCCGTAGGGTATTCCCAGGAGTCAACAGAGACCAAGACATCTTCCACAATCCCTTAGGGAGTCACGGTGGAGCGGTCTGCCAATTGGAGCACTGTCGAGGTCTTCCTTAGGGAACTCTGAAGGTTGAGCTTAAGCATGGTGTCCCTGGTCATCACATTAATGGCAACCCCTAGATCAATCAAAGTGTGGGGTATAATGGTGCCATTGATGTGAACATCAACTACAGGACTCCCAGGGTCCAAATACTTTGGACAGATTACTTACCCCAACATGAGATCAGATAGTTGTCCTATGATATTGATGGTTGAGGCATCTTTCTTTCGCTTGCCTGGGTGCCTGAAACACTTCTCCTTAATCAATTTGTTGTATATCGGTACAATCTTTTATGGCCTGGAGAAGTGGTATTTTACACACACAACTGCTTGAGTTCCCCAGAAGTCATCCTCCTTCTGGGTTGGGTTGTGTGGTTACTGTGAGTCGCTCAGGAAAGGGTGGAATGGCTTGGGGTTCACTTTCCTGTTTCTCTTACTCCTCCTCTAGGGGAGGAGGTTGGCACTTTGGAAGGACCTTCCCAGATCGCAGGTTGATCTCCTGGATCTCCACAGCATAGGTAGGGCATGTTGTTTCCCCAGTATATACCTGCTGGGCCTGTCTGTTGTTTGGGTTCGGGTTCGGTTGAGCAGGCATCTGGGGTTGTCTTGGAGGAGCAGGAGGTAATGGTTGTGGTTGAGCCGGTGGTGGAGGCAAAATGGCGGGAGGAGTGTTGTATTGGGGCCTCCACCCTGGTTGAGGTGCATTCCACTTAGATTGTGGCTGGGCATGAGAGTGAAACGAGTGAGAAGGAGGTTAAGTGTGGTATGGAGATGGATAAGGCCACAGAGGAGGTATGGACCAGGAAGGATGAGTAGGGGGGCCCCAAGAAGGTATATGAGTGGATTGGTTGGGGTTGTAATAAGCTTGGATGGCCCTTGCATCCCCTGCTGATAAGGTCTGGGTCCTTGTGGCCTCCTTTGGTTGAGGAAGTAGAGAGGTTCAGTAGCCACCTCAGTCCCTAGGTACATGGCTTTAAATCCCTACAAGGTAGGGCATTTGTTGGTGGGGTGGTCTTCCTCAGAAATGAAACATACCTCTACTGAGTGCAATGGGCACTCATTCTTGGGATTCTTCCTCATGCATCTAGGACAAAAAATGGCCAAAGCCCTCTCAACTTCTTCTTTCTTTTACTGAATTCAGAAGGTATCAAGTTGCATGACAATAGTCTGTCTCATTTCGCTCTTGAGGTCTTCCATTTGGTTAGCAAACTCATGCTTGGAGAAAGAGGTACTAGCTGAAAGATGATTCCCCCTACCTCTCTTCCGGGCCGCCCTATAATGGTTTCTAAACACGGTCTTTATGTCCTCGTAAGGTAGTTGGTAGATGTCTCCTCTAGCCAGCATGTTAAGGGTATCCAGAAGGTCTTCAGGGAGTCCTCGGAGCAGAACCAACTTCAGAGATTCCGGGTCAAGTGTGCACCTGGCCCGTTTATAACTGAGTTGGAACCTTTCCTCGTAGTCTTCCAAAGATTCATCGCTTCCCATGGTCATCCGAAAGATTTCTCCCTTAGTTTCCTTGGATCTACAGTAGCCCGGTACTTGGTATTGAAATCTTGCTGCATCTGAACCCAAGTGGTGATACTATTTCCAGGTAACCCCATGAACCAGCGTAATGCCGCGTCCTTAAGGGTAAAGGGAAAAAGTTTAAGCTTTTTCTCATCCTCAGCATAGTCATAAGTTCGACAAAGGACAACAAACTCAAACAGGAAGGTATCAGGGTCTTCAGTAGTCAGTCCATGGAAGTGAGGTAGAGCAGAGGGACTTATGTTTCTCATTTTCATGTCTCCATTGGTCTCTCAGATGGGAAAGGCACCTTCTGTTCTCTCATCTTCTCTTCTACCATTTCGGTTTTCAGCCATGGCTTCAGATGGAGTGTTCCCTAACTCTTCTTCTGTTATAGGATCTTCGTATATCTCAGGAGGTTCACCTATAGGTTCTTCTGGCTCACTGTCACCAGAGAAGAGAGAAGGTTGACTCAGTGATGTGTTGGGGGTGTTGGGTAAGAATTTACCGGTTTTATCTCTGTTCCTACGAGGCATGAAATGGAAAGACTTTTTTGATTGCTTTTGTTTTTTTTTCTCTGCTGGTACCTGCAAAACTAAAATAGATTGAACTGCAACTAACTATCTTGCTGAAATGAAAATGCAGAATTGAAATGAAAGCAGGAAAGGACTAATCTATTTTTCTCAAATGAAATTTCAGGAATGAAGTGCTAAGCTATGCTTGCAAAATTGAAATTGCGAAATTGAAATGCTAAGCTACGCTTGCAGAGTTGAAATTGCGCAATTGAAATGCTAATCTACGCTTGCAGAATTGAAATTGCGGAATTGAAATGCTAATCTATGAAAGTAGGAAATGTCCATTCTACTTTTGTGGAAATGAAATTGCAGAATGGAAATGAAAGAAACTACTTAGCAGAAGGTTGTAGGGAAAAAAAAATAGAAGAAAAGCAACAATCATCAATACTCTGACGCTTCCCCGGCAATGGCGCCAAAAAGATGGTGGGCTCCAGTATTGTAGCAATAATGCTACAACTCCTGGGACTCCCTTCTTTACTTTTATCAACCCGGTCATTTGTAACAAACTTGGAAGCGACGGTGCTGTATGCACAAGTACTAGCTCTTGTCGCAGCTGTCACTTGGTCAGCTGGCACAAGTCCGCTAGGAGCTTAAGCCAACTTCTACGAGCTCTTAGAAGAAGCTTTGTAATTTATGGATGAAAGCTAACTCGAAGAAAGCTAATCTAATTGCGAAAAGAGATTGAAAATCTGGAGAAAAGCGCAAACCCTAGCAAACCCTAATTCTACCAGCTAGTCCTACTGATGCAAGGATGAGCATACAAACTACTGAAAGAGATTCCATTACTTCTATGAAGGTAAAATACATGTGCTTAGACTACCTCTATCCTAAGAAAACATCTTTTTTTAATTTTGATTAAGTTGTCAGTTTTATCATGCATATGCTTTCACTGTTCTTGACTGTGCAGGGGTGGATCAAGGAGGATGAATGCTTGGAAAAGGTTGGGAAGGTTCAGAGAGGATCTAAGGAGTCCCCAACACCCTTCTAGAGAGTTTCACAAAGTTTGGCTATCAAGAAACCTCATTCGTGAGCTTCTACAGGAAGTCTGCAGGGGTTCTACAGGATGTTCAAAGATTTCTACAGGATGTTCAAAAATTTCTACAAGATGTTTAAAAAGTGGATTTTAGAGGATGGGTGAGTGAGGGAAGATGCATGGATGGATAAGGAGGTAGGATAGGGGCCTGGAGTAACCCAAAAATTGGTGGGTGGAGTGGTGAGAAGGTGTAGAAGGCTGACTTGGCTTGAAGAAGGCTAAGGCAATGATTGAGCAAGTAGGTAGGGTTACGTGGAAAAAGGACAGATGGGAGACAAGGAACCCAACTAGGAGATGGAACAGGTGGCTCAAATGATGTTTAGGTGGATGAAAGGGTGGTGGAGATGCCCTGCAGGGTGTACATTCAACCGAATCAACAAAGTCTTGCAAATGATCAAAGTCCTAGCTAATCTAGTCTAACTATCAATAACATGAATGAACAATAGCTTTGTTGGAAAGAAAGCCATGTACATCAACTATGCAAAGAAACATTTCAGAGATCTAAACCCATAACTAATTTCTGCAAAGGAAAACAGTACACTAAGGATTGCATGGTCAAGCAAACTAGTGTTTTTGTTGGGGCAACACTGTTTCTTCAATTCCAACCCCTGATCCAATAAGGATGAGGTGAAACTGAGAGTGTGGTTGTCCCTTTTCTTTGGAGCTTTTTCTGTTATTATCTTACCAAAACACCTGAAGCAATTCCATTAATTAACAATGATCTATCCAAGCAACATAACTAAATATGCCTAACAGAAATACGTTTCAAATGCATAAAGGGAAACAGTGATGCAAAAAGGAAAAGTAATAGTACAAAAAGGAATCCCTAGGCTCTCAGGTTGGGCCCAACCCTGAGAGCTATGGCTCCTATAGAAAAATCAGAGTTGATGTAAAATCAGACTACTTCTCATTATCAAAAAATAGTCATAAGAGTTATGCCAAAAATGGCTACAAGAGAACAAAGTAAAGCTAACAGCACTGTGGTGCAAAATATGCAATGGTTTCAAAAAAAGTCCCTTACGAAGGCTGAGGCCTCAAAATTTATACATTGCGAGTGCCCTAGCTAGCCTCCTCAATCTGTGGAACTCGGCTGTCGAAACTGTGAGTTAGATAGTCCCTTACAAAATCTGCTTGGCTGCCTTCTAGATTCGGTTTTGGTGGTCTTTGGAGCTCGGAGTTGGGGGTGAAGATTCCGAGGAAGGGTTATTTAATGCCATAGACAACCCCCCTACGAATCCTCACCTCAGGCTTGGCTGTCTTTTAGCCCATGATTGCTCGGTTTTGCTCCAACATGTGTCAAAAAACCTGAAATGAGCACGTGTTAGCCACCTAGGAAGAGTGACTACCCTTATTCGTACAAATGACATAAACATACTGAAAATAATGCATAAGATATGGAAAATGAAGGATTGAACAAGGACTGAACAAGGATAATTAGGCCAAATGAGCCCAACAAGTTACCAATTTTGGGGCTCATCACTCCTCCAACCACCAAGTTAGCCTCCTCTTCCAACAATTTCGACCCATAATTTTGACCTTGAAGCAGCAACCCTTCGATCCAGAAGATAGTAGCAACGATAACAACAACAACTTTGACTAGACAAGGAAAACTTTGATCTCCCAGAGGAATCCAAACAAGAGAGAAAGAGATAGCACAAAACTTCGATTTTCTCTTTTCCTTCCTCTTTCTCCAACTTCACACTTCTTTCAACCTCCTTTCCTTCTTCGCACTTTTCCATCTCTTTCCTCTAGA
The DNA here is from genome assembly GCA_000404065.3 of Pinus taeda. Taxonomy (NCBI): domain Eukaryota; kingdom Viridiplantae; phylum Streptophyta; class Pinopsida; order Pinales; family Pinaceae; genus Pinus; species Pinus taeda. Next base: position 81,963 of record APFE031674096.1, on the reverse strand, counting down.
TATAACTTATGAGTGAGTGAGAGAGTGCTCCAAATGAATTTGATCTCCTTGTATATATAGTCTTGAGGAGAGGCCGAATTTCCGTGTTTGAGGACGACTTGATATCCTTGAGGCCGACTTGGTGTGGACGTGTCAAATACCTAATTTGACTCAATAATAAATCTTCTTACATGATTCAAAATCCCAAGAAGGGTCTCTTTAAATGGACAATGAATCTAATGACTTAGAATAAATCCTAGAAGTCCTCAATGGGGACTTTTACCTAAAACATGATGATCCAATCATTAAACCCATGCTTTAATAAGTCGTTGTGATAATAATAAAATTTTTCTTTTTCATTATTTTTAAAAGTACATTACATAATGACACAAATACATTTATGACGACCAAACCTAGTTACGTTTTTCGACACCCGCTCTTAACTAGGGAGGTATTCATAATGACATATACAAGTAAAATGAAGATCTCAAATCATATGAACTATGAAGAGTTTAGGCACCGCAATGCCATGGGATAGATTCCTGACCAAGGAAATCTATCCAAGGTTCTCCAACAATTTAGGTACTCATGATGCTATGGACTAGATTCCTGACCAGGGAAATCTATTCGGGTGGGGCTAAAATGGACTAAAGTTGTCAGCCTCTCTAGGTACCATAAGGCTTACTTACTAACCATTAACCCAGGGATCCAGGTGCATATCCAAGGTCAGAGCTCCATGACCAATGCCACCCTCCCTACTTCGGGATCCAAACATCAACACATAATGCTGGCAAGATGTCCTCCTAGGTAATGTGTCTCACACACAAAGCCTCAACAAATCTCTTCCAAAATTTCATCATCATCAACAAGATTAGAAATATCAACTAAAGCAAGCATGATTCTACGATATTCAAACTTCTTATTAGGAAGATACTTTTTAGTATATCAGCTACCTGATCGTCTATCAGGACACACTGTAGCTTCATGATCCCATCCTGCACCAAGTTGCTAATGTCGTGGAACTTATTGTTGATATGATTCGTCCTAGCATGAAACATAGGATCTCCAGACATCTTGTTACAACTTTGATTATCACATTTTATCACAGTAGGATCGAGAAGCTTTTCGAACAAATATGTCTGAAGTTTCCTCAACCATACAACATTGTTTCCTACTTCACATGTTGCCACATACTCTGCTTCAGCACTACTCAAAGCAAAGAGATCTTGATTTCTACTAATCCATGAGATCATGGAAGATCCTAAACTAAAGCATCCACCTGTAGTGATTCTTCCTTATGTCCCACTTCCACCCCAATCAGAATTTGTGAAGCCAATTAGCTTGACTTCCTTGCTATCATACTTTAGGTAGTGATTTATAGTAGTGCCACGAAGATATATCAATATATGCTGGTAGCTATCTAATGATCATGACGAGGCTTCAACTGAAATCGACTAAGAATGTTCACAACAAAGCATATATCTGACCTAATATTTACTAAATAAATTAGAGAACCCACCAACTGATGATAGGCAGTAGGATCTACGAGACTTGAGTCAGAGCTCCTCAACTTCTTGAGATTGGTGATTATAGGAGTAGTCACGGGCTAGGAATCTATCATCCCAAATTTTTGCAACAAATTGATGATATACTTTCCTTGCCCCAAATATATCTCCCTAGGATTTTGCCATACTCCCAGACCTAGGTAATAGTGCATAAGTCCTAGATCCTTCATCTCAAATTCAGATGCCAACATCTTCTTGCATTCTTGTATCCTTCCTTCCACACCTATAATGAATAGATCATCCACATGTAGTAGAATAAGGACTGGCTCATTATCCAAAACCTTGATGTAGATATTTGGATCAACATAACTCTTCACGAACCCAATTTTTAGAAGGTATTCATACATTCTTGCATACCATGCCCTAGGAGCTTACTTCAAACCATATAGGGCCTTCTTGAGGCTACAAACCTGAGTATCTTTGCTATTTACTTCAAAGCCTTCAGGTTATTCAATGTATACTTACTCATAAATGGTCCCATGAAGAAATGTTGTCTTCACATCCATTTGATGGATATTCCATCCCATTGTAGCAACCAATGAAACCAAAGATATAATGGTAGTATAACTTGTAGTGGGTGCAAAGGTTTCTTCATAATCTATACCTTCCTCTTGAGAGAAACCCCTTGCAACAAATCTAGCTTTGTATTTGTCTATACTTCCGTCAACAATGTGCCTGATCTTGTAGATCCATTTGGAGGTGACAACCAATTTGTCACTAGGTCTAGGAATGATTTCCCAAACCCCATTCTTCATAATGGATTGATATTCTTCCTACATTGCCTTCTTCCATACTTCTTGATGAGCAAATTCTTCAAATGTAGATGGTTCAACTTCAAGCAATTTTGTCATATATGCAGTATATCCATAATATATTTTTGGTATTTTACTTTCTCTAAAGGTTCCTTTCGTAGCTCCATGTCCTTCAACATCTTCAAGAGTAGCTTTTAACCAATTTGGACTCTTCCCTGTGTTCAATAAGCTCACTTTGTCCTTCCTCTTCTTCTTTAATTGTAGATGGATTGTCATGTTTTACTTCTTATTCTTCTAATATAGGTAGATATTCATCATCGAAATCAATAGGAATGTCCTTGGATCTTTTGTAGGCATGATTTCCATCACATATAACGTCCCTTCTTACTTCAATATTTCTTCCTTCGTTAATGTAGATTCTATATTCCTTTGAGGAGAGACTATAGCCAACGAATATCCCTTTGATGCTTATATAATCTAAATTCTTTCATTTTTCCTTTGGAATGTGGATATAGGCAGGACTCCCAAAGATTCAGATATGATCCACCCTTGGATTCTTCCCTGTGAATACTTCCTTAGGTTTCATATTTTCAAGAATTCTATGAGGACTTCTATTTTGAATATATACTGATGTCATTGCTTCTTCTCCCCATAGAAATTTTGGTACATCTTGATCAAGGAACATTGTTCGTATACCTTCTTCAATTGTCTTATTGTTTCTTTCGGCCACTCCATTTTGTTTGGGATAGTAGGGAACAATAAGCTCCCTCTTAATTCCTGCTTCTTTACAATATGCAATGAATTATTTAGAAGTGTAGTCCTCACCATTGTTGGATCTTAAAGAATTTATTTTTCTTTTGGTTAGGATTTCCACTTTAGATCTAAACTCCTTGAATTTTTCAAATACTTCATCCTTTTTCTTGAGAAGGTAGAGAAATGTCTTTCTATAGTGATCATCAATGAATGTTACATAATAAAGATGACCTCCAAGTGATTTATTAGACATAGGCCCACACACATTAGAATCAATGAGGCATAATATTTATTAGACCTTATTTCACTATTTGAAAATGGTTTTCTTGTATGTTTACCCGAAGAGAATCCCTTGCAAACTGCTTCACGATCTTCTTTGATATCGAGGATGCCATGAACTAGTTGAATAAGAGTGGGAATAACCTTGTAGTGAAGATAACCATATCTTCTATGCCATAGCTCAATGGGATTGGTTTCCATATGAACTCGGTCTTGATGAGGTGGTGTAATGACTCTATATAAGCTTCCTTCACGAACTCCAATAAACCTAGCTTTATCAATACTTGAATATTTTCCCCAAACCAAGACATTTCCATCAACAAAGGAAACTCTATCCCCTTTATCTTCTAAGCAAGAAATTGAAAGAAAATTATTTTTCAAACTTGGAACATATAGTATGTTGTTGAGATGTAGGTCAACAACATTCTCATACTTCAAAGATGTTGATCCCAGGCGTCTAACAACATAGTTTTTGTTTTCTCCCAATTCCACTACATGAGAAGATGGTTCCTTTGATAGAGTTTGAAGTTGTTTACTTTCAACTTGTTGAAGAAGTAGTAGAAGATCTTCTTGATCCAAGTTCCTGCAATATTGAATCCCATTCTTATCATAGAGGGAGTAATCATTTCCTTCAATCCAACGAAGTGATCATTAAACTTCTTTGACCTTCGCTCTGATACCAAGTCGATAAATTAATGCTAGTAGAATTAGGGTTAGATTCCTCTTTCTTGATAATTACTTCTGAATTATGTTGCCTTCTTTTACTTATTTGTTATATTATCTTTCATCAATAAATTACCAAATTATGTGTCTAGTAATATCACAAAAACACAAGACACAAGATGTCGGCACTCTGCCAGGGAAAAACCCCTATCTAGGGGAAAACCCAGTCAAAATCTCTTCCTTCAATAGTTTTCTTGAGACTCTTCAACCTAGACACAAAACTCCTCCAACCATCAAGTCAACCTCCTCTTCTAGAAAATTCGACCCAGAATTTTGACCTTGAAGCAACAACACTTCGACCCTGCAGATGGAAGCAACAACAACTTCAACTAGACAAGGAAAAATTTGATCTCCTAGAGGAATCCAAATGTGTGAGAGAGAGATAGCCCAAAATTTTTATTTTATATTTTCCTTCCTCTTTCTTGAACTTCGCACTTCTTTCAACCTCCTTTCCTTCTTCGCACTTTTCCAAATCTTTCTTATGGATATTGAACTTATGAGTGAGTGAGAGAGCGTTCCAAATGAATTCGATATCCTTGTATATATAGGTTTGAGGTGAGGTCGAATTTCCCTGTTTGAGGACGACTTAATCCCCTTGAGGCCGACTTAGTGTGGAGGTATAAAATACATAATTTGACTCAATAATAAATCTTTTTAAATGATACAAAAGCCCAAGAAGGGTCCATTTAAATGGACAATGAATCTAATGACTTAGAATAAATCCTAGAAGTCCTTAATGGGGAATTTTACCTAAAACATGATGACCCAAGCATGAAACCCATGCTTTAATATGTCATTGTGATAATAATGATAAAAAATTCTTTTTCATTATTTTGACAAGTACATTACATAATGACTCAAATACATTTATGAAGACCAAACCTACTTACATTTTTCAACAAAATCAAAATCCAACTGTTGAATTTGTGCCTTCAAGCAACTTAATCTGTGCCTTGCCACTAATGCGCTTTGGAAAAATCCTAGAAGTCCAATAACTTGACCTCCTCCACAAAACTCGATCTCCTTTCGACAACTTGGCCCTTCTAGGAAATATTTTGGCACATTTTTTAAGGGTTTTTGGATTATTTTGGAAACGTTTTTTGGCTTATTGTAAGGAATTTTGGCACATCTGTTGAAGGTTTCTGGCCTTGGGTGGAAGACTAATTTTAAACCTATTATTTGGGGCCAAATTTTGTCCCCTTTGAAGGATGAATTTCATATTTACGTAGAGGTATGGAAAGTCAAATTTTAAGGCTGTCCTGAGAGTAATGAATTGTCCCTATTGAGGCCGAATTTTAGGACGAAAGTTCTGTTACAAAGAAGGTCCAACTTAGGCATGTTTCGAGGGTTAGATCTTGGTGCGTTTGAAGGAAAATTTTAGGTCTCTTTGAACATCTAACACTATCCTATATTGAGGAGGTCGAAACCTGTGGAGGAGGAAGAGTTCTATAGGTTGAGTTCTACTAATAAGGAGAATGAGTTCAAGGATAATTTCTTGAGGCAAGTTCTGTTGCTAAGAAGGCCATGTTTAGGAAGTTGAGTGCATGTGTGAAGGACATAGGAGAAACTACCAAAAGGGAATACTTCCTTTGACTAATATGGATTCTTATACAAGCTTTGGTGTTGACAAATCAAAGAGTTGGTGCTTCCTTTCAGTCGGTGCTAATAAACTAGGGAATTAGCGCTTCCTTTTAGTTGGTAATGATAAACCCGAGATTTGGTTTATCCTCTCAATTGGTTCTAATAAATTTGAACATATATATATATATATAATATATATATAATATATATATATATATATATATATATATATATATATATATATATATATATATATATATATAATATATATATATATATATATATATATATATATATATGAAGAAAAACATTTTGTGGTTTTCATGTAAAACACTTTGTGTTATGCATATTTATGTGCTTTTCTTTGTACCTGTTATAGCATCATTCAACACTCTTGTAGTTATGATGCTCTTATATGGCCTTGGGCAACCCTTTCCCATTCAAACTTGATCACTTATTAAAATACTAATTTTTAAATTCCATATGTGACTCTGCGCTTATAAAAGTACATTTATACGTGGGTACCAGAACACCAAACCCACGTACATAATTTAAAATATGAAAAAAATAAAATATTTCTACTTCTTGGGTGGGGTTTACGGGTTTCACCTAAAGCCCACCTACGGGAGATAGTGGCCTAACTGAATCAACTGATTTCTGGTGGTATTTATACACCTCATGGGAAGGCGATAGGATATCGACATTGTAGTCCCTTTGTCCCCAGACCAAGTCTCATTTTCCCTGTGCCTCCTGCACTCCCATTCATAGGAAACCTTTGTTTCCTTGCAGATATTTTCATCTTCCATTACATGACATCCTTTTGCACATGTTGAGAGGTTATATTTGAGGCTTGGGTTGGACAGATCCAGAGGAAGGTTTTGTTGGTGCCGTGGTCGGATCAGGTTGTATTCTTGCACTACTATTTGTTGATATCAATAAAGAAGCCCATTCTTGTTCTCAAAATGTTATTATCTCATGTTTTTTATAATTCATGTATAATATATCATTATTTATATATTTATGTTTGATTATCGAACATGTTTATTATGCACATTCTTTGAAATATTTGCTATGTATATGCTTCTATGAATTGTGTTGTAGGTCTGGTCACTTTGGAGGAAGAAAAGGGTTTGGACCCTATGGGATTGACATCAAATGTAGGACCTCCAGGTACTCTTCACAAAGCCAAGTTTAGTAGTTTTCATAGTTTGCTTGCATGAATGTATGCTTCTTGTTGATTTTATGCCTTCGATCTGTTGAGGTTGCCAACCCTTACCTTAGGGAAGGTTTGCTCGCAAACAGAGCTTGTAATTCCATTGGGGAATACAGTCTCGTATTTATTAGAAGGGTTGTTTTGTCCTTGATATGAGATTTTCTATCTTGTTTCTTGATTTTTTAAGTCTTATTGATTCGTTTGCAATCTAGGAAGTTAGTATGATCTTTTGGATCAACCCTGTACTTTTTATTTTCCCCTATTTTTTTGCATATATGCACTTTTCTTTGTGTACAGTCGCGTATATAGGCGATTTCTTCCAAAGAATCTTGTGTACACGCATGTTTCTTTAGAAAAAGTCGCATGTACAAGCGAATTTTCTTATACATAGTTGCGTATATCTGGGGAAATTTGAATTTTTCAAAATTTTTCCTTCAATTTGTAGAAGTAGCCTGGATTTCCTACTCTTTTAGAGTCATTTATAGTCTGGAATGATCTGGTTTCTTGCTAGTGCCGGTTTCTTTGTCTCTTTTTGCAAAAATATTTTTTCAACCTAGGGTTTACAATTTTGTGAAGTTTTGTATTCTTGAGTTTGGATTTCAGACCTTTTGGTAAAGTGTCTGACTGTTCTATGCATTTGGAATAGAGAGTTGTTTTTCAACTTGCCTTATGATCCAATATTTTCATTGCTTCATTCACATTATTGAAGTTGCCTCTTTTTTTTCTTCTTGCTTGTTTGAGAAAGGTCTTTGAAATTTAGGTTCAGTGAAAGATTTTGGTCTTCTGAGATCTTTTGTTTGTTGAGTATTTTGTGTGTCCTTTAGATCAGGTTATTGAAGTGTTTTTGACCTCTTAGACACTTTGGTCTTATCATTTTGGTGATTGTTTATGGCTGGTGAAATTTGGTGTCTTTTTGCTTGATTTTGATCTTGAGGTCATTGGTTGCTTTAATTTCGTGAATCTTTTATTCAAAGTACTTAAAAAATAAAAAGCAAAAAAACATTTGTTTTGCTTTTCTTTCCTTTGGTTTGATCTTTTTGTTTACCAACAAGAGTGAATCTTTGTTTGAAGTTGGAATTTGCTTCGCTTGAGAGATCTTTGTCATGGATATTTATTTTTCCTTGTCTTGGTCAAATTTTGACTTTAGGATATTAAAAGAGAACATTTGTTTGTTTAGAGCATTCCATAGAATCTTGAACTTGGGCATTCTAGTGTTCATTAAGTAGTTTTCTTTTTAGGCATTTTTTTTAGTCTCTTTAGATAGATGCTAAATGTGTGAGTGTGTTGAAAAGAGAAAAAGAGTCTTTGCTTTATAGATTTCTCGTAGAACCCTGTAGAGATCACTTTTCATCGAAGAAAAAGAAGTTGCATTTCACATGTAGCCTAGTTTTCTATTGATTTATTTTTGTGTTAGAACATCATAAGTTTCACTTCTGCTACCCCTGAGTTAAGTAATAACCAATAAAATCAAGCGCTTAATCTAAAATGAAATAGATTTTTATTTTTGTCAGCTTCCATAGATACATCAAGTATTCTAGGGCGTGGAGAGTAAATTCACCAAGGCCACTCTAAACTAAAATATAGAATTTGATTAAAGAGTGAAAAATCTAGTCTCGTTAAACTGTCTAGGAATGCTTTTCTAACACATGAGTTAAGCACGAGGATGAGTGAAGAAATGGAAAGAGAGATGCCCCTTCTCCTACTTTTTTGATTCCGTGCCCATGACTGTTCCACTCGGATTTTGATTATGAACTCATGACCTTAGTTGCTTATCCTAGGGACCACACAAGTGACTACGGGGGGGAATACCCATGGTACTTGAGACAAACATTGTATCACTTTCATAGTACTTCTGGAGGGTGCCCTTGTAAATATTGGATACTTGCACCGACAAAGGTTATTTTCTGGAGGCCATCCTAACTATTTTTTGATACCTTCGTTGGTAGGCTTGGGCTATACTTATCCCAAACTATCTTTAGAAGGTCCTTATCTTCACTTTCTTGTATTTTGGTGTCCGATCCTAATCACCTAGAGTGGAAATACTTGGAAGCCGCTTGTTTGGTTATATCTTTAGGGACTTTTTTTAGTGAGTGCTCTTTGCTCCTTGATTGCCATAAGTTTTTTTTTTGAGTCTTTAAAAAGTTCTCTTAACATTTTAAAGTGGCTAATTGATAGGTTCATTGTTCTAGAAGGCTTCATGGGCTTTCACCTGCGAGTGATAAGCCTTCATATAGAAGGCATATGAGTAGTTCTGCTTGTGATTTTCAACCAGTAGTAGATGATGCATCGAATATTAATCCGGCTTTAGGGGCTCTTATTTCACAGGGTGAACCTAGCGCAATTCATAATTTCGATAGAAACGCTCTAGTCCTTGCTAGGGTGCTCTTCTAATTGGAAGACGAGTTTGATATTGAAGACGTCCCTAAGTCCCCCATGATTCCTTCGACACCCCTTCCTTCTCAGCTTCCATACGTTGTATCGTAAGTGGGTACCTCAACTCACAAGCTAAAAAACCCTGTTCACTCTCCTTCTTTTTTCCAGATGGCCAATATTAGTGGCATAACCATGGCTGCAGATAATTCTGGAGCGTAGACCCCTCCTTTAGTTGTAGGAGGGGGTACTATTGATATCTCTACTGTTACACCTATTACAGTAACTGTTGGCTCTACCTCCATTCCAACTTTGAGTGGGGGCACCCAACCTTTCACTTCTTTCACTGGTGCCTCATTAGAGAACTTTTGAGGTCTAAAATGGGCCTCCTAAGAAAAATTTACAACCAAAATAAAATTGATAAGAACCAATGGGATTCAAGATGATGATGTCAATCATGGGGGATGATTCACCATTTTTGGGGTAAAAAGCTAAAAAAATAAAAAAATAAAACTATTTTTTCAACTCGTATTTTCAACTTATCTCCCTATGGGTTTACTCAAATTTCGAGTGGGAACACTCATTGGATGTAGTATTTGATTCTTCATCCAAGGAGTACCCATGTTGCATACTTTTGATGGTCCCTATTACACAAAAAATGAGAAATACATGAAAAAACATGATTGCAATAATGTTTTTAATGTATTTCTCATTTTTTGTGTAGTGTCATGCGGAAAGAGTTATTTTTGCTGACAAAACTAACCTCCCTAGGAGTCTAAGACTCTCTAGTGACAAACAAGACAATTAAGAGCAATCCTTCTCTAACATGCATTATTCTATGAGAAACCAAGTGTTTTTCGATCCTACCTCAAGTCCAACGCTTGTTGTAGCAGTCTAGCTTCGTCGATCCAGATGAGCTCCTCCTTCACTTTGAAACCTGCATACACTAACAATCAAACGATTACATAACTCCTGAATATTCCATAAAAAAAAGCATATTCAACATATAGAACAAGGAGTATATGAAACAATCCATTAACAACAAATCATTGAGAAGAATGGACTTATTTGT
>APFE031674096.1:925-41358 GCA_000404065.3 Pinus taeda | reverse complement strand
TAAATTATTATTATTTAATTTATTAAAGTTAGTTTACTAATTAATAAAATATTCTAAGGGACTGGAACTAAGAGGAGTTTGTGACCTTAATTCCTCTGATTAGGGGAAGCCAGCTTCCACTAATCTCCATCCCATTATCTCTGTTAAGATTATGAGGGTGTTTGATAATTTCTAGGGCTTCCCGTATCTTTCGCTTATGATGTTCTATTTTATAGACTCCTTTAAGTTGTTTCTTATCAATGCTATCCTTGACGGATCTCATACCTTGTCTAATAGTTCCAGGGGCGGAGAAATGCGTGAATATGTTATTCTTCTTTAGGATTTTAGCAATTCTATCTGTAACTCCATGAATATAAGGTAGAAAAACCCTACCACATTGAGGTTGATCACGGGCCTTGGGTTCAAGAGATAATATCCTATTCTCGGCCTTCTTTATTGCTCTTTTAATCTCATATTCTTTGTAGCCTAGACCCTTAAAGGTTGACACTAAATGTTTCTTTTCTTCATTTATATGATCAGTGTCACAAATTCGAAGGGCCCTGATAGCTGGATAGCGTTCGAGCTAAGGCTTTGTGTAATCCAGACTATATTTCCACTTGTATGATAATACAGAGATGAGGTTTTAGGCAGGTGCTTTCCCCGGGTAAATTCTTCTGTGTTATGTGTGATTGATTCCTTCTTATCAGTTATATATGTTCTTATTGATGTTGCTCATGTTCAATTAAGCTTCCACTAAATTGTTTGTAGAAGTAGATCAAGTGTTTTGCTTTAGTACATTGCATTACCAGGTGATTTACAATGGGAATTTCTACATGGTATCAATGAGCTAGCTGATTTGTAGAGAAAATTCTACACGGTATCAGAGCTAGTTGATTTGTAGAAAAATTCTACACTTATCAAGGACAACACTAACACGATCTCCCTGTATCAAAACTTTGACCATTATTCTGTTCCATCATTCTGTCATCTCTGATATCTGTCTTCTAGATTCATCTAGTTACCATATACAAGTGAGTTGCCATCAAGGATAACACATGCATCATAATGCCAACAAGATTCCCCCAGTTCCTTCAACCTTTCCATTTCCTGTTTCCACATATATGACTTCTATGCCAAGTGGTTCAACATCCTTTAATAATTTTTCTTTTGGAAGTGATCATATCCCTCCTTTCAATCCATCGTTGAACTTAGGACAAGCTCAGAATGTTAATCCTTTCCAAGGAGGTCAAGGATGACAAAATCCTTCTGTTAGTGGTTTAGGGGATGGGAATCCATCCCATTTATTTGGTCAGTAGGGGAGTATGCCCTTCCCTTCCACTGAGACCTCACAGGTGTTTCCTTCGCTAGCTAGTGCATGGAATCTTTATCAGGGGTTATCCCCTTCCTTTAATGTTTCACTAGGAGGAAAGTATCCTATGTATGCTAACCCTATGACAGGGGGTGGATACCCTTCGAATACCTCTGGGCCATAAGGATTTCCTTATGGTTTAGCTCCTTTTACGAGTAACCCATGGCAACATGGTGCCTCTCAAAATCCAGGATACTCTTTTCCTAATACGAGAAATTCTACTCTTGGTGGGTGGTATTCTCCTTCTCCTCCGCACTTACCATTCCTGGAAACTTTAAACTTACCAGATCTTTCAAAGTTGATGAATGATCCGATCCGATACAATCAAACTTGGCCTCCGGTTCCCACCAAACTTCAGTCTGATATTCCTAAATTTTAAGGGAAGTCTAGGGGCGATCTAACTGATCATATAACCACGTTCCATTTATGGTGCTCATAAAACTTCTTGATCGACGATTCAATCAGGTTAAGATTATTCTAATGCACCCTAACTTGAAATGCTATAAAATGGTATATTGAGATAAAAGGGGGTACCTTTGCTACGTTTGGTGAACTGGATATTATGTTTTAAAACCAGTTTAAGTTGCATGTCCGATATGATGCCGTTACTAAGTTTCTATCTAGTTTTGAGCAAGACAAAACAACTCATATTTCTGACCATATCAAAGAGTGGTGTAGAAGGAGGAGGCTCATTAAGGCTTATATCCCTAATGAGTTCCTTCTCAAATTGTTTTTGAAACATTTATAGCCAGGAATTTCTAAAGATGTGTCGCTCTCTGGAGTGTTCATTGAAGAATAGGCCATCCTTAGAGCCCAATAGTTAGAACTTATATACTCTCATTCTGGAGTCCTCTATAATATTTTTCCTGATGCTCCTCGATCAAAGATTTATCTAGCCAAACCTAAGATGGGACCCCATGCCGAAGGAATTATAGGATTGATCGATAGTAGCACGACTAACCTGTTAAATCAGTTGCAGTAGTCGTCTTTACAATCTGCTTCTCTAGCGTAGGCATCGTTGTTAGTGCCTATGCCTTCCAAACCTTTAACAATTAATGCTGTCCAATATTCGAATCCCAAAGTAGACCAACAATCTAATGGGAAGAAGAAGGGACATGGTAAGAAGAAATATAAGGATGGGAAAGGGAATGCGAACAAGTCCAGCAATGATACTGGAGAGGGCAAGAAGGAATAAAAAATAAAGTAAAGTTCCCATGCAAGTTATGCCGTGGGGATCATCTTAGCCATCTTTTCCCTAAGACTCAGGATTCTCAACGCTCATTGGCTCAACAACGTTCTTCCTTTTCCTAGGCTGTATTGACTAACCCTTTTCCCCAAGGGTAGAAAATGTTTGCTAGTGCTAATGTTGGTACTGGAAACCCCACAGGGGGCAACCAAGAAGGGGGAATCTACATTGAATGTCTATATGGTAAGGTCTCATGTCAATGTTGCTACATGATCACATGATTACGGTGAACTAGAACCTTCTAAGGTTAAGACTGCTTCCGATATTCCAAAGCCACTCCATATCGAGAGGTCCATAGTTGAGAATATACCTTGAATGCCGAAAGTCTCTACAAAATGTTTTATTGTTAATCCCAGTGCTAGGGCTACTCAGAACTACTCTATTTTCAATTATCTGGCTCAGAGCCCCGGTGCGATGTTAGGGTACTCCAATCGTGTCCTGCACAAAGGAGTGCATTGCTCACTACAATCAGAGTAGTGGATCTAAAAAACTATCTTGTTATAAAATTTGATATGTCAAGTGATAAGAACAGACTCCCTCATCACATGGATTTAGAGATTAAATCTACATATCAGAAAATGAATATCTTTCAAACTGTAGTTGATGAAGGGGCTTCCACATGTGTCATGTCGATGTCATGTTGGAAGGCTATCGGATCTCTGAAAGCTGTTCCTTCCCTTGCTCTCCTTGCCGCATTTGATTGTCATTCTAATAGCCCTCATGGAATTGTTCTGCCCTTTCCCATCTGTGTTAGGGGAAAGGTTGTCAATGTCGAGGTAGAAATAGTTGATGCGAATCTAGATTATAATCTTTTGTTGGGTCGAAAGTGGGTTTATGAAATGGATGCTATTGTTTCATCATTGTTTCGTGACCTATGATTCCCCCATGAAGGGAGAGTTGTTATGATTGATCAAATGGCTTATTATCCTAATGATCCCAATGCATCTTCTTATTCTACCATCCCCTTGGTAAAGAATACCAAGCAACCTATGGAGAATTTGGGAGTTGGGAAGTATTCCTCATTGATGGGTACTTTTGATATTCCTTCTCCTATTGCTCATGTTAATTCCATTTCATCCTCCAAGGTCGCGCCTTGAAGAGGTTTCTTTAGAACTTATTACTTTTCTAATCCTTGGCACTTACCCCCCTCTACCGCCACATTAGAGGAAGGGAAAGTGGGTGGAAAGGCATACCCTATATCTATAGCAGAATTTGTGTAACAATCTATAGCGAATTCTGCAGATTCTGATCCCATACCTCTCCAATCAAAGGATTTGGATGGTGATGTGGCTTCAATCTAGACTCTTGACTCTACTTTAGCTATGGATTGCCTTGATATTGTCTTACCATATGAAGAGGAAACCCTAGAAGCAATGACTCATGTAGAAAGACTGTGGGATAATTTGCATCATCGGTCATATTTTCTCCCTGACTTGCATCAAGTTGAGTCAAATATGTTTGGTCCTTCTTCAACTGGAAGTGTTCACAAAATATGAAATAATTTTGCCCCAACAATATTTTTTGTTGAAGGTAATATGTCCAATATGTCAAAAACTATTCCGGAACCCCAATATTATCAAAAATATCTTCATCAGAGCTGCATATTCCCCTAAAGAAATCAAGATTTATACCGAATTGTTTAAATATTTTCGAGATGTGTTTGCTTGGTCTTATGAGGAAATGCTTGGAATCGATCCATCGATAGTTTAGCATGAGATCAAGGCTTACAAAATTCTAATCTTGTATGATAAAAGATTCAATTGGTAAATCCTAGGAAAGAAACAACTATTAAAGCTGAGGTTGAAAATCTGCTTAAGGTAGGTTTCATATACCCCGTTCCATTAACTGAATGGGTCTCGAATCTAGTCCCAATTGATAAAAATCAAGGAACGATCCGGGTATGCATTGACTTTAAGGATTTGAACAATGCTTGTCCTAAAGATAGTTTCCCCACTATGTTTATCGATTAGATCAAAACATTTATTTTCCCTTGGGCTACATTTGCATACAAAAATATGCCTTTTGGCCTTAAAAATGTTGGAGCGACTTTTCAGCAGGCCATGTCTTATGCTTTCCATGACATCAAGTACACTATAGAAGCATATCTAGATGACCTAGCTCCTCATTCTTGAAAGATAATTGATCATCCACATCACCTTCATTTGGTTTTTGAATGATGCCATTACTATAATATTTGTTTGAATCCTAATAAATACGTTTTCACTATCACATCCGATTGGTTATTGGGATTCATTGTATCCAATTAAGGGATTCATGTTGATCCCTTCCTGGTTGAGGCAATACTTCAGTTTCCTCCCCCGTCAATAGTTCACCAAATTCAAAGTCTCCAAGGTAAACCCAATTTCTTAAGGATATTTGTCGTAAATTACACCAATATTACGAAAGGATTTATGCGATTACAGAAGAAAGGAGTCCCATTTGTCTGGGATGATTTCTCTTAGCGCTCCTTCAATTCTTTGAAAAAGGAATTGACCTGCGCTCCTCTTTTGAGCCACCTAATTATAGCAAGGATTTCCTCTTAGATCTCGCTGTGGCAGAATCGACCATTGGGATGGTTCTGGTTCAGGAAGACCATGATCTTAGAGAGCATGTGATTTGCTATTTGAGCCAAGTCTTAGTCAGTCCTGAAATTTGATATTCTCATATAGAGAAATTAGCTTTGCCAGTAGTTCACGTTGTCCAACGACTTGGTCATTATATTCTTCTTAGGATTTTTATTTTTTTTATTATTTATTTATTTGATTTTTATTTTTATTTATATATATATATATATATATATATATATATATATATATATATATAATATTATATATATATATAGATATATATTTATTTCATTGGCCAATGTCAATCCATTTAAGTTTTTCCTCAGTAGGCGAGTGATTGGGGGTAAATATTAAAGCTGGTCGAATTCATGTCAGCCAAGTCCAAAAAATATTTAGTATTCGTAGAATTGATCTCGGAGTTGCCTTGTGAAGAAGATGTTGTTTATGAAGATTCATTTCCTGATGAACATCTCTTCCTCATTTCTTCACAAGATCCTTGGTATGGAGACATCATAGTATATCTCTAGACTTTGAAGTTTCCTCTAGCTTTTTCGAAGGATGAACGTAGAAAATTGCATCACCTAGCTAAAAATTATGTTATTATTGGTGACACTTTATATCGTTGTAGGATTGATTCCCCTTAGACGTTGTTTAACCTTAGAAGAAGTTGAGTCTGTTCTTAATGACTTCCACAATGGAGCTTGTGGAGGTCATCTATCTGGGCTTTCTACAACCCAAAAAAACTTGAGTGCAGGATATTTTTGGCCCTCTATTTTTAAAGATTGCATGGAAGCGGTCAAAAAATGCCATCCTTGCCAAATATATACTCGGAAAATGCACGCTCATCCAACTCCGTTTTTCCTCATCATCATTGATGGTCCATTCACAAAGTGGGGTATTGATTTTACGACTTGTAACTTGACTTCGACGAAGGGTCACAAGTACATTATCACAAGAGTGGACTACTTTATGAAGTTGGCCAAAGCTATGCCTACTTTCTCAAACGATGGTGAGGCAACAACTATTTTCATTTTCAACCAAGTCATTGCTTGTTTTGGTATTCCAAAGGAGATTGTCACTGACCATGGTAGCCATTTCTAGAATAGGATGATTTTTGAGTTGGCTTTAAAATTGGGATTTCAGCAGGAGCATTCATCTCCATACTATCATCAAGCTAATGGTCAGGTTGAAGTTGTGAATAAATCCCTCAAAACTATCTTTCAAAGGTCAATCAATAAAACTAGATCCAACTGGTACATCATGTTATATCCCGTGCTTTGGGCATACTGGATTTCAGTTAAGACCACCACGAGATTTACTCCTTTTCAACTAGTTTACGGTTTGGAATCAATCTTCCTTATAGAATGTGAGATTAAATCTCTTAAATTAATAGTCGAAATTCTTCTAGACACATATAGTCTTGAAGAACGACTTATTTATTTGAAACATCTTGATGAGCATCATCAGAATGCAACCATAATATATGAGGCTCATAAAAAGAGAGTAAAAGCCTAGTATGACAAGACTGTGAGTCCTAGGGTTTTCTCTGAAGGTGACCTTGTCCTGGTCTATGATCAAGATAAATACAACTTGGGGGTAGGCAATTTCAAACCTATGTGTTACGGTCCTTCATAATTAGAAAGGTATTGAAGAAAGGTGCTTATGAGTTGGTTGACTTAGATGAAAATGTGCTGTCAGATCCCAGAAATGGGCTCTATCTTAAGAATTATTATGCCTAGGATATTGCTTAACATTTGCTTTGTTTTGTAAATATTGTACATAGTTGTTTATTTCTGTATATGGGTCTCATGACGATGGTGGTATTTTGGTCTTCGTTAGCAGGTATCAATGGGTGATCTGGTGTATCTAGGATTTACCGATGGTGCTAATAGACATACTCGAAATTTAGCTTCCACTGCTTGGGTAATATACTATCCATATGGTCAGTTTTTAGTTGCAAGAGGCACATGTATCGATCCTGCATCAAATACTATGGCTAAATATAGTGTTGTCATTAATTTACTATCTGAAGCAATATCTTTTAATATTAAATCGTTAGTAGTTTATTTGGATTCATAGCTGGTGGTGTCTCAACTAAATAACATATATCGTGTGAGATATCATTTATTACATCACCAATTTTTGAGAGTGAGATAATTACAAAGATCATTTAATTTTATTACTTTCATTCACATTCCACGATCATAAAATTAATTTGCTGATTCTATAGCTAATCAAGCATTAGATTGGCATATTAATCATTCATCACAGTAAAATAAAAAATACCATTGAAACCATCTGTATATATGATCAAACTATCGAGAAACTTTATGTATATAGATGGGAATAATATGTTCAAAATATTACAAAATGTGGACAAATGTCCTACAAAATTAGGGCTTAAGCCCAATCATGTCCATAAAAGATCAGTCATCTAAAATCTAAGTCTATGGGCCCTGCCTTGGATGAGTGTCATGAAAGAATACAATGAAATTTTCCACCCATCAAAAGAGCCGCACCGACTCTCGTGGTACTCCTACCACCCGCCTCTGAATGGCCTCAAGGAGATCATCTATAGCCACCATGGGAACTTGGTGAGTTAAACTCTCCAAGTTCCTTTGCACTGTATGTAAGACTCTCTCGGTCTCAACTATTGCTCTCTTCACATTTCTCCCACGACGCCTATGCCTAGGAAAACCCTCAAGTCTCATTGGTCCAACATCTGCATCATGATCAAATAACCTTGTAAGATTTTTGTTTCACGAAAAACATTTTTTTAACTTCTTAAATATCATTTCAAAATAAAAAAGATCAAATAACAGATATATATATATATATATTTATATATAATATAATATATATATATATATATATATATTATATACCCATCTCGCCCCATGCAGCGCCCTCGGGAAGGGCCATATCCGGTTCCTCTCAGTAGTCTATACCTATATAGGGATAGTCATCTATAACTATGATTTTTTCCTCTGACCAAAGGAAGAACTCATCATCGAATGCTGCTCGAGTGACCTCGCCCTCACCTAGTCACCTGATCAGATCTAACCATATGTCCATCCTTACATCTCTAGGACTACTAATGGTTGCAGACACTTTGGGTCAAAGTGTTGGTACTCTCTCAAAGAAGGAGAAAAGTATGATACCATAGCCGAAATGCTTTGTTTTCCCTCATCTCACTGAAGTTAGTTTCTTTTTCATACAAGTCAGGAGGCCTGTGCACCAGTCAAATATTTTCGGAAGAAGAAACTCTACTACCAAGAACATGGCTAGTCGAGAGGTCTGGTGTAGAGCTTCCGATCCTACCACTCTAAAAATGGCAAAGAGAATGATCTTGATTGGTAAGCTTCTCACATTTTTGATCGGAATTTGATATCTGACCTTGTCTGTTCCCTCTGTGTAGTAGATGTCTATGTAATTAGAGACATTTAGGCCTCCCTGGGCCCTCTCTTTTACATCAATTGCATCCCCTTTTCGAGAAAACCCTGTAATGAAGTAAATATCTTCTACATCTATTGCCAAAGGCATTTGATCTATCATAAAGACCTCTTGGTTTGAGTCCCAATAATGGACAAGCATTTCTAGCAGTTGAGTTTGGGTTTTCATGTCTGACATCATGTAAAATTTGAGCAATCCACAATTTCTTAATGCATCCAATGCTCCTTGATATTCGAAAACCTCGTTCTCAACTCCACTATGCTCTCTCTCCTCCCAAACAATTGACATCCTACAATTTGAAGAATTTTCATCCAGTAGAATTTGAGTTTTTCAAATCTATCTACGCGTACACGACTTTTCTAAATGACAATTGCATGTACACGCGTCTTTGCCTTTGAAAACTCATGTGTAGGGCTTTCTACATGCAAATTTCAAAGGGTCGACCTACGTACATGCATAAGGAAATTTTAAACTAAAAATTCCTACGGTGAAAAATCACTTGCAATTATTCAAACTGCATGAAAAGATGACAAGTTGAGTTTAGAATTACCTGGAGCCTTTGGTTGATGAAGGGGTTGAGGAAATCGTGGAATGTGGTTGCCCAAATTTTTCTCCCAAGCTCTCAAACTCTTAACACTTGCAAGTCAAAATCAATTTTGGTAAGTTGACATGTCTTTTTATAATGAAATCTTAAAAACCCACTTTTGTAAAGTTCATCTTTTGAATCTATATTATTTCATGAACTTTTAATTTTTGGCTTGAAATGTTGGGGAATGTTGTTTTTTTAGGGTAAGTGAAGACTTTGAGACATTTTTTCAACACTTCGACTCCATGATCACAGACCTATTGTGGCTGGTATTATTTTCATTATTGGCAGATAGGTTAGGATATATCACTTTTCTGCTGCATTATCCACTTTAACCTCATACTGCGATATTTTTCATAGGGTCGACCCCATTATGCTGCGGTTTTACCCACTTTCACTCCTAGTCTTATAAAATCGTAACATAATGGTAGAGTCATTCCTTACATGGGCTTCATAGTTAGATCCTCGCTAGCATATGTTTGCCATGTTGCAAGAAGTGCTTAGGCTCGGGAGTCCTCTTTAGTCGTACCATGACTTTACGACAAAGCCTCATTTCTCTTCTTCTTCACTAATTTTCTAGCTTTATACCCTAGAGGCTCCCATAAGTTAAGTTGTATTGCTGCATTGCATATTGACTACTTGTACCCTTTTTTTTCCTTAAGTCAACTTCATTTGGACTTGTGTATAAGCCACTTTTGACCATGACCTTTCTGCAAGTTCAAAACCACACATTCATTAGCCTTTGCGACTTAACACCTTTAATCCGTGGAAAGAACATTCTTTTGAGTGTTGACGACCATTTTTTCCACCTTGCATTGAGGATAGGAATGTTCCAGCCCTAGGAACTAGTGCATATGTTTTTGGACACTCATTCTTTCCACTATATTATAGGCATTCTTTTATTCATTTTCAGGCTTTAAAAATGATATATATATATATATATAATATATCTATATATATATTATATATATATATATATATTATTATAATATATATTATATATATATATATATTCCAAAAAGAGCGGGAACAAGACATTTACTTCCATATTTAAGGCAACAAAAGTCAGTTATGTCGCCCTTGAACAAAGCACTCAAAATAAGCCTTTCCTCCATTTGGGATGGGACTTAGTTTGACTTTAGGAGAGCCATAACCTTTTTATTGAGTGAGTCCTCATTCGATTGGTTATCTCTTCCAATCATATGGAGAGTTTGTTGATGCCTCTTGCATTGCAAACTTATGCAAAGTTATTTTATGCTGCCATATAATCACATATGAGTTTTTTTTTTTCAAGAGAAGTTAACCTGTGTCGGCCATTTTGTGATGTCTCTTGACTCATTTTTAGTCATCCATACCTAGTCTGTCAAAGTTATCTTCAGTATCACATCAATTATTTGGTCCTTTGCTCGTGCCGATTAAGAAAGTCTCCATTGAATTATTAATAGAAAATTTCCTCTTATCCAATCCAACAAATTGCCCTGATAGTAGGTGATGAGCCTCAGTATTGCAACAACAATGCTGCAACTCCCAAGGCTACCAACTTTAATTATCAACCCGGGGATTGTACAAACTTAAGAGGTATAAAAACTATATGTACAACATACAATGTGTCCTTCCTTTGCTGTCATGATGTAATGGAGTGCATGTACTGAATTCAAATCCTAAACTAATTGCAGAAAATGAAATGTTCGAAATGGAACCTTAACCTATTGTAAGAAACAAAGTACGAGGAAAGAAACCTATTCTAATTGCATAAAAATCATGAACTAAATGTGAAAGAAACCTAGCTTAACCCTATTTATCACATGAGATGATTTAAACTAGCTGAGCATGAAATATGATCTAGAGAGTACTAACTGCTGTGTGCATGTGTAAATATAAAAGAACTCATTTTTTAAAAATATTTTTGCTTTATAAAGGAAAATGCTAATATTTCCTTGATCTTTGGCAGGGGAGACAAGAGTGGAGCAAGAGGGTTAAAATGGTCTTGATGACAAGGAGGTCAAGTAGAGGCCTAATCCCAACTTCAGTGATGTTTTTTCTCAATTCGGGCTCAAAATAGGCTTTCCTACAGGATGCTATAGGATTCCTACAGGATCCCTTGATTTACTACAGGATGCTATAGATTTACTATATGAAATTGTAATTCATCGAATGACCAAGAAAATCAAATCCAAATTGGATGGGACAATTTTTTTTTTATTGACTGGGATATCTTAGGTCCCCATTCCAAGTGGAATCACTCAAAAAGACATCTGTTAACCCATGCAAAAAAATAGAAAATCATTAGTAGTCGAAAATCTAGAAATTCGAGAACTAGTGAGCTAGTAAATCTAAAAAATGCCTAACCTAATCAAGTGAAAATGTAGTGGGGTAATTTTTGTTATGAACTAGAATTTTTTTGTGATCTAATGCAAGTGGAACCAACTCGATCGAAGCTCGTTAGCATGCTCTAAAAAAATAGCAGAAATTTACTGTTCTTTGCCACAAAGGAGTTCCAGAAATCTAGATTTGGGAATAAGAAAGCTAATCGAAGTAGCTCAATGATTACTATGACCTTCCAAAGCTTTTACAAGGATGAAATTATGCTTGTGATCCTACAAAAGAACTTACATTAACCATTTAACTCAATCCTACAATAACAAATCATTAATACTAAATGCAAAATTAGAAGGAAAGAAAATGATACAAAAGGGCTCTGAGGCTCCTAAGATGGCCAAGACCAAGGAAACTCAGAGACCTATGGAGGATAACACGATTTAGAAGCTGAACATGACACCAATCTTCATTATTTTCATCAATACAATTACATCCCTGTAAGAAAATACAATGGAGCTACAGAAATATGAGTTCTCTCCACAAGAACAGTAATGAAAATCTCCCCCTAGAGGCAAATTCGACTTGGTACTTATACAAAATGATTAGAAATCATTCCCCATGAAAGGAGGAAGCTTTCCCCACTAAAATCCCTTGATCAGTGGATATGGTCCCCAATACTAGGAATCTGCATTAAATGGCAGGGAACACATTCCTAGATTTTCTCAATCATTGGAGATACACAATCTGTGGCATAATTCCATAATATCTTGTTGATTTATTATTTATTATTGATCCTCTTGTAGTAGGGAACAAGTCCCAAAATTATGTCCTCCTCCAAATCTTCATAATCTGCCCAATATTCTCATAATATTCCACGAAAATAAATAATATTAGGCACAAATATGCAATTATTTATAAACCTTCCTAATGAATATATTAAAGTTAAAAATACATTATCTAATGCAGAAAGAGAGGTTTAATGTGCTGAAGGATGGTCATAGGCCTTAACTTATGTTTAATTTAGAGGCATGGGCCTTAATTTATGTCTAATTAAGAGGCCCATCAGTGGGCCTAGAGCCACACCCTGGCCCTATTTACATCATTGATAGGAGACCTTGTGCTCATCATCGATCAATATCATGGGTCTTTGACTAAGTGGTTTCCCTTATGTTCGATGTCAATTTACATTATCACACATTGGGATTCGTACAGTACCTTGGTTTCCATTTGACCATATTCCTCGCCTCTGTGTCAACTTTCATTATTGGTTGGTTCAGAGGGTTTCTAACATGCGCTATTCACATCTTATGTAGACCAGAAACGTACTTCAGAATGGTTGCTTCATCTCTTTTCTTCCGAGTTCTTCCAGATTATTGGCCTGTAGGTTATAGTCGCACTGGTTGATGTGGGATGCCTTAATGGCTTCCTTATAGCAGACCTTTTCCAAATGATTCCAACTCATTGCTATGGGAATAAGATCTAGAGTCCTTTTCCAGTACCTTAGGGTTTGCAGTCATGAGTGGCATACTCGTTTTCTATGGACAATTAGAATACATAAATGTATCCTGATTGATATATTCTCTCAAGTGTTTGAATTCAACATATTTATTCACACTTGTTAGATTTTACTAGGATACTTTGACTCTCTTCATCATTATTGGTGAGTTGTCTCACATTTTTTAATGGTATACAGAAATGAACGGTAATCAAATGATTTCTCACATGGTCGACTTCAACTCATTTATTCCCATAGTGTAGAAATGTACCATTTGTGGTCGGTGAAGACCTTGGGTTGTGTCTGCATCTTGGTTCACTTGTTAGTCCTTTTAGATTTCTGCTAGTGTTACCAGCCACCCTTATATGTTGCTGTTCATTTCAACAACATTCTATATTTTGACACCTGAGTTTTATGCAATTTCACTATTCCACCTATATGATATGGTACTATTATGAGGATCAGTTATGCAGGACTAATGATCAGAAATTCTTTGAGTATCATTGATAAGTTCTTATATATGTGATATTGAGACATAGCTCCACTATGTTCCTTTACGTCTATGATCAGACGATCCACTATGTATTCTCCAGTCTTCTTTGTACACTTATGTATACATGATGAATCTGGTTTGTACTTGATCAACAAACATGCTTTATTATTTGAGCATGGGTATTCCTGCCTCAGACATGAGTCTTCTTTTAGATTCCTTCTATAGTTATTCAATGACTGGAATATGGTGATTTACTCTCAGGTTCTCAAATTATCTCTCTTTGTACTTAAGACATTTTGACCATCATGTACCCCTTCTGATCTCATATATTAGGGGGCATCTGTTATAGCATCATTCAACACTACTATAGTTATGATGCTCTTATATGGCCTTGGGAAACCCTTTCCCATTCAGACCTGATCACTTATTAAAAAATAATTTTTGAAATTTCATACACGACTCTACCCTTATAAAAGTGCATGTATACGTGGGTACCATAATACCAAACCTATGTACATAATTTAAAATATGAAAAAAAATATTTCCTATTTCTCAAGCAGGGTTTACGGGTTTCGCCAAAAGTCCACCTACAAGAGCTCATGGCCTAACTGAATTTACGGGTTTCACCGAAATTCCACCTACAAAGTTCTTTCTCTACTCCAGTAGTATTGGTTCACAAGAAGGATGGATCATGACACACGAGTCAAAGTTATTTCTCTGCTCCAGTGGTATTGGTGCACAAGAATGATGGCCAAGCCCAAGGAAACTTAGAGACCTATGGAGGAGAACAATATTTAGAAGCTGAACATGACACCAATCTTCATTATTTTCATCAATACAATTACATCCCTACATGAAAATACAATGGAGCTGCAGAGAAATGAGTTCTCTCCACAAGAACACTAATGAAAATCTCCCCCTAGAGGAAAATTCAACTTGGTACTTCTACAAAATGATTAGGAATCATTCCCCATGAAAGGAGGAAGCTTTCCCCACCAAAATCCCTTGATTAGTGGATCTGGTCCCCAATACTAGGAATCCACTTTAAATGGCAGGGAACACATTCCTAGATTTTCTCAATCATTGGAGTTCCAAAATCTATGACATAATTCCATAATATCTTGTTGATTTATTATTTATTATTGATCCTCCTGTACTAGGGAACAAGTCCCTAAATTATCTCCTCCTCCAAATCTTCATAATCTCCCAATATTCTCATAATATTCCACAAAAAGAAATAATATTAGGCACAAATATGAAATTATTCATAAACCTTCCTAATGAATATATTAAAGTTAAAAATACATTATCTAATGTAGAAAGAGGGGTTCAATGTACTGAAGGATGGTCATAGGCCTTAATTTATGTTTAATTTAGAAGCACGAGCCTTAATTTATGTCTAATTTAGAGGCCCATAAGTAGGCCTAGAGCCACACCCTGGCCTTATTTACATCATTGATAGGTGACCTTGTGCTCATCATCAATCAACATAATGGGTCTTTGACTAAGTGGTTTCCCTTGTGTTCGACGTCAACTTACAAATTCACACATTGGGATTCGTGAAATACCTTGGTTTCCATTTGAACGTATTGGTGGATTCCTCACCTTTGTGTCAACTTTCATTATTGGTTTGTTGAGAGGGTTTCTATCATGCACTATCCACATCTTATGTACGCCAGAAACGTACTTTTACTTCATCTCTTTTCGTTCGAGTTCTTCCAAATTATTGGCCTGCGGGTTATATTCACGCTGGTTGATGTGGGATGCCTTAATGCCTTCCTTCTTGCAGATCTTTTCGAATTGACTCCAAATCATTGCTCTGGGAATAAGATCTAGAGTCCTCTTTCAGTACCTTAGGGTTTGTAGCCATGAGTGGCATACTCGTTCGCTATCGACAATGAGAATACTTCAATGTATCCTGATTGATATATTCTCTCGAGTGTTTGAATTAAACATATTTATTCACACTTGTTAGATTTTACTGTGGTACTTTGACTCTCTTCATCATTATTTGTTATGAAACCAGCTCACAAAAAGATAGAAAAGATAGATCAATGCCTTATAATTTAGCCTCTTCGAGGGGGAAACCTCCTTTAAATTACACAAATGAATAATTCTTGGATGATACAAATGACAAGACCTCCTTTCTATATGTAGGAGTCTAAGGGGTCATAATATAATCAGAGCCGACATAACAATAACAATGTAAGGGCACAATAATAACAATAGTGGCCTTCTATGGGGCACAATAATAACAATGTGGGGACTACATGGGCACAACAATATAATAAGGGGGTTGTACTAATAACAATAAGGGATTACACTAGTAGTATAGGGACCTAACATGCACCTCTCCTTCAAAAACTGTTGTCCTCAACGCTTGAGTAGTTATTGATACTTCTGTATAAATTCTTGTCCTCCCATGTGAAATCTTCAGCGGGTAAGTTCTTCCACTTGATGAAATACTGTGAAATTGATCTATTTCGTAGCTATCGATTTCTCAATTCTGTGACTGCTTCAGGTTCCAATATTATTTTCCTTCCTTGTCAAGTTCTAGCAATACTGTTTGAACTAGGATCTTCTGCAACTTTTGAATGAGTTCCCACTCCTTTGGGCATATGGATATCTATAAGGCCTGATGTTTGGAGGAACACTTCCTGGAATCAAATGAGTAGCATGATCATGATCACGAATAGGTGGGAGGCCTTTGGGAGTCTCAAATACCTTGGAATGATTGTCCAAAATGTCTTGGAGATCTGGAGAAATACATGATTTCGATGTGGGATCCTCTAGTGAACATAGTTGTGCAATTACGCCCCGTTGTTCTTTATTTATAAGCTTGTCATGTTGTTAGAGTTAATTATCTTTCCTGGTTTCCCTTCGATACCCCTCAATTCAACTTCCTTCCCTTCCTAGAAAAAATTCAAGAAAAGTTCTTGAAAATTAAAAGCTATCGTACGAACTCCTAGTAAAACATCAACACTACCCATTGGAATGGAAAGCATTGGGCTATTCAATACATATTCTCCCATGGTGTTATCGGGAAATCTAGTGTCCATTCAGAGCTGCTAGTCCCACTAAGACAGGTAGCTATCTTAGAAACAAACAAACTAAAGTTACTTTCGTCTTCCTTTATGAGAAGTAGATGGGAGAGAAGCAGAGAGTACCAACCTCAGTCTTTCTCTTGGCTCCTTGCTTGTTTCCTCTCCCCTCTGACAGATATTTGCCGCTCCTTCCTTGCTTACCCCGCTTCAAAGAGCACCTGTAAAGTCAAAGCAGCATAATACCATCAAAGCACAGAGATCTACGATCATACTGAATATAGGACTAGATATATATTGACCACACAAATGCATATATCAACTCAAACATACAAGAATGTGGAGGAAAACTCGAATAGCTTTATTGATAGAAAGAGTAGAAGAGAGGATTACAACCCATTGATTTGACCCAACGTCATCCTCCTAGCATGAAAGCCTTTCTTCACCTCATGAAACGCTTAGATCACCCAACACTATGATGTTCCACCAAGAAACTGACAACACTTCCTTACAAAATACAAGATTCCAGCCTCTGGATCTCTGGGATGAGGGATCCATATATAGATGTTTGCAGGGGTGTGAGTCAGCTTTTGGGATTTTGATTAGTGTCCTCTCTTTGATAGTTCTTGGTTCCACTTGGAGATTCATGATCTCTTACTCATCCCTAGGAGAATTCAGAGAGGCAAGTGTCACAGGAGAAGTTTCTGGAAGATTCCATGATCATCCACCTTGCAAATTGTCTTTGCCATTTGTCTACTCTCGCCCATCGCACCCTACAAAAGGTATTTTCAGTATGCATCACACTTTTTACATGTGGCAGGTGAGATGCATCACACCCTTAGCAGTGAGCAGTCTGTATGGTCCAGTTTTGACTAGTTATGAGCAGTTTTCCATGGAGAACTTCTGGGAGATGATGTAATCAGCTAACCTTGTTGCTTTAGGGTGTGAAACAATAATTTTAGGGACTCAGAAGCCCTTGGTTTATGGACATATATGATTGGGGTTGCATTGCTGAAATATGTCTATTACAGTTGCCCCCTAAAGCATGAGGTCGTAAATATTTTGATGTCGGGTGAAATGCTTTATCATGAGGATCCGAGGTTTTTTGAACTGGAAGGCGACTTGTAATAAGATACAATACAATACATTATCTTCATAATATTTTCATGATCTAGCTGAGGCGAGCATTCCCATGCTCAACTTTATAAATTCATTTTCATGTACATAGGATAGACAACCGTCTGTGTGGCAGACTGATGATTCTGATAGAGCCATCATACTTTGATCTAGATGATCATCTATGTAGCAATGATGTACATTTGATGTCTTTATTTTCTTGAATATATCGTAGCCCGGATGGATGAAAATAGATCCAGGGTCTTTAAACTCGTTCAATCTTCACCCCAAGTACAAGTTGATCCATGTGAAAAGTTGTTCTGGAGTCGAACATGGAAGGACATCGCCTGATTACCAGCCAATGATGTAAGCTGTTAATAGGCGCGAGAGGAATCACCGATAATGATGATGACCCTCAAGGTACGATAGTACAATTCACGTGGTTTGAAATGGGACTTGGAGTCGAACACCATGCAAAGTCTTTCGGTTGAAGGCCATTGATGTAAACTTATCGCCGGAAGTGAGAAACTTGCCATTGAGGCATGCAAGCTTCAAAGTACTAAAAGGGTTGTTCCTAGGTCGACTTCTTGGATAATGAGTTGAAGTCGACAAGAAGCGACCCGTCATAGGAGGGCCTTAATGAATCCCACATCTACGACACGGAACGGAGAAAATGATTTTGTGGAGGTGAAAACGATCTGATGATACAGGGTTCAGGGTGGCGGTCATGAAAGAATGAAGCATGAAGGTATTGCAGCGATGAGACACAAGATGGGTTGGTGAATTCTCTGAGCGACTTCTCTTGAACATATCGGCGACACTGAAATGGATTGGTAGCGTTAACCCCAAAAATGGATGGTACGGTGGAACAATGGTAATATGACTGGTGAACGGAATAACCCAACCCGACTCAATCATGGTGATGGAGTGAAAGTGTCATGTTCAAGAGCGACTTGCTACCAATAAATTTTCTTCAAGTTTTCTTCCCAACTTTTCCTTAGTCATTGCTGACCAGTACCTCTTTATTTTTGTCAATCTTGAGGAGGATAACATATGTTTGTTCTATAATTTGCCCTTTGGGCAAACCTGTCGCTATGTTTTAACGAGCCTAGCGACAGTGAAACTCGTTCTTATCTGCATGGACAAGTTCGTCGCTATTGGTTTTAACGAGTTTAATGACAAATATAACTCGGTCCTTTTTCAATTTTAGAGAGTCTAAAAAGGGATAGAAAGGAAACTCCAGTAATCCTTTTTCATCATATAATCCCTTAAGTCCGAAAAAGTATAAATAATATGAAAGGCATGAATTTTTGATAGTTTTAACGAGCCGAACAAGACAAGCACTCGATCTTTTTGTGTAATGATCCCTCAGGTCCAAAAAGATTAAAATCTAGAGGAGGGATAACAATTCTGATCGTTTTAACGAGTTGGAGAGGCCAATTGCTCGACAATCTTTTCATATTTTACGAGTCAGATGAAAAGAGCTTAAAGGAGACTCGTTTTCTCGTTTTTTGAGGAACGAGTGATATTTTCGGGTAGCAGCTGGTTCGAGGTAAGGTTTGGAACTTTCCAATCACGGCAGTGTCAAGAGGATGGCTAACAAAATCACTCATCACAACTGTTCCTCAAAAGGGGTAAACAATCAAATGGAGGCGTATGATCGGTTAAAACAAAGTGGCAGTGATGGCAAGAACACAACTAAGGCTCAAAAGTTGATGATAATGTGTTCGTAGTGGTTATTTACTGAAGGTGGGCTCATTTTTTAATGAGCTTAAACTTTGGTGGAACATATGCTCATTGCTAGGTTTAATTTTTAACGAGCTTGAACTTCGTGTAAAACTGCTCGTGATAATGGTCATTGATATTCGATTCACTTTTAACACTATGTTCTTTTGATGGTTGTACTACATGTTCAATTGCTCCATCAAACTGATTAGAAATGAGAATACATGCCTGAAAAATGAGTTAAAACACTAACAACTTACTCGAATTACATGAAAATTAATTTAAAAGTGGGTTTACCCCTCATTTTACCATTTCATTTGAATTTGGGATTGTTGGAGCTTTGGAGGTGTTTTCCCCCTTGATTTTCACCAGCTGATTCCAGGAGATTCTGTGGACGATTTTCGGCGCCGTCTGGACTAGGTAGGAGCTAAACCTAAGCTCTTCAATTGCATTCTTTCCTTTTTGAATTCTGAGCATGTTTCCCTGCTTTTATGAGCCTCTGGGGTTTGAACAATTCGTTTTGCCCCCATCGCACCCTATGTACATCGAAAGGTGCGATGCATATTGGGCTGGCCATTGGCTAGTTAGTATGCATATCACCCAGTACACAACTGGGGTGCGATGGGCGCAAGGAGGGAAATGTAATGACCAAACATTTTACGTAAATGAATTACTTATTTACCCTGTGGTTAAAGATAAAACAGAAATTACCATTTTCTTGAATTGATGGAAATATTATGTGTTTAAAATTAAATAATATGAATTGCATAATTATGTGTGCATGATAATTCATGTGAAAAGTTATTTCTCTCTTTTGCTTGAGAATGAAAGGAAAAACAGTTGCCAGTACACTAGGAAAAAAAACCCTAACTGTTTTCTCTTCTCCTTAGAAAAGGGGAAAAGAGAAAAGACCTGGGTTGTTTTTGGGAACAAACAGGAAAAAGGAAAAGAAGGCACTGAGTAAAAAGAGAGAAGTGCTATGTCTGGTGGGGACCAGATAGCACCGGCACAATTGTGCTCCCTTTTGTAGAGGCTGTGGCCGGCAAAGGATCGCTTGGGGGAGAGACGCAGTACAAACGACTGGTCTCGTGGCTGGGAGGATATCAAGCATTAAACCATTTTCTGTAGGTGGTAGGGGTGCAGACGACAGTATCAGGAGACCAGGTAAGTATCTTCAATCTAGAGGATTCAGAAGATTAAATGTTATTGACAGTACCGATATTTCACTATAGTTACTGTGACATTATTTACGAATGATTCAAAACCTGGTATTAATGAAAATACTGCTGTTACTGTATAATCTACTTTGTCTATATATGTAGATAAATGATAAAGAGAGAAAAAGAGCACTGATATGGAAACCTACATGTTATCTGTACAAATATTCTATTCTGCACATTGTTAGGAATCATAAAAGGAAGAAAACAGATAACTAAAGATTACATACATTTAGTCTGTGCATGAACCTGTATAGTAAAGAAACTATCAGACGATAATAAGCAGGTACATTATTAAGTCTTTTACCCTTGAATTAGTGAGATTGGAATTCATAGAAAAGACTGTAACTATACCAATATGAATAAAACAGAATGAACCAACTGCCGGTGTTCGGATACGAAATGAAGAGGCAGATAATTGATACGGTTCTATAGAAGCATAACACAGAGGAAACTATAATCATTAACTTGAAATGTAGCCAATGACAGAGAACTCGCATTACAGAGTTATAATCTATAAACTGATAGGTAGCCAGTGATAGAGAACGTGTATTACAGGCAGTACCTGTAATGCCGAGAACACGTAAATAATACATATAAAACTGAGAAAAGGATAGAAACCTCATGAAATCGTTAAGTATAGATTGTACTTCTTAACACAGGTAAAACTCTCTAATTTAATAACTGTACAAACCCGCTCAGAAAATTTATGGGTTTTGCATCGCAAGTAACTATAACATAATACGAACATAATGAACCTGGACAAGACCATGCCGGTCGCGACCCATGTGGGCGAGAGGTGACGGCATGCGCAGGTGGATACCACCTGGTAGCGCGAAGCTACAGTAGAGTACCAAATGGAAACACAAGAAACCGACATTATGTTTAACCTCGCAGGGAGGGTTTTCCATTAAACAATAACAGACCATAATCAAAGAAAAAGGATAAGTATACATGACCGTGTATCATCATGGACGGAGAGGGTTTAATGATAGCTCGCGGCGAACGATAACATATGTAGCCAAAAAGCGGCTTACCCTCAATGACGGGCTAACACATAGAGAAATCATGTTAAGAATCTAGCTACCGTGTAAGAACTGCATAATTATAACATTATTATACAAGAAAGTCGACAATCGTAACAGGAAAAGACTGTCCGCAAACAAAGAAAACACTCTCAACTAAACCAGTATCTTAGATACGCCATCATTGCCACACGGTAATGCGATAATGATCAAACCATATTCCATTAATCATTAAGAAAAAAATTTATAGTCAAACAATATGCTCAGGACATTTAAAATGTTCGACATGGATAGAACTGAGAATAAACCCTTAAACTCAAATACATTAAGCCGCGGTCACATTGTGACTGAGTCCATCAAAATACAAGCACTTGTAAGCGAAATAATTACAACAGGAAATGGATGCCGCTCAGGATTTGAACTCGGCTCCTGAGATTTAAACCCAAAACATGAAAACCCTAAAGGTATCTAACCCTCGGCATCCTGTAACCGGATATCAAATCCCAGGACTAAAAACATGGAACAAAAATAGAGCCTGCCGTAAGCGATTAAACCCGCCTTCAACAATAGATATGGCAATCATACCTGGCAGGAAAACAAGTATAAGGTAGAGTTCAAGAACAATAACCAATAAAGCGTACTGCGGAAGGAGACTTACCTGTTGGGTGGAATGGCGGAAGACGCTGCCCTTTTTATCCCCGCGACCGCATGTATCTTCCACGATTCTGCCACATCAATCAATGGATCAGCCAAACTGTAAATCTCAGCGGAGGAGAAGCGGTCAAGAAAAACAGATTAAGAGCTTACCTGTCTGTCGATGAACATTCTGGAAAAAGAGACAGTGAGCGTTCCACCATCGTCAAACCATATAACTGTGGTTCACGTACGAGCAGAGAGCCGAACCAGAAAGCTCTGTGACAGACACCAGAGGGAGGAACCGCTCTCTGGAGCTGGATTACTGACCAAATGACCCGAAACTTCAGGATGGGAACCCTATATACCTTGCCGCCAAAGCAACCAAACTCTCCACCGTCCGATCTGAGTATATCATCAAGGCCGTCCATAGCAGTCTTAATCCCGAGGAAGTGGTAGCCGCGTGGTGGCATTAAATGTCTCAGCTACCAGAGGAGAAACATCTGCGTGGTAGGTGGGTTACGTGGACCGAGGCCAGATGTCATCGTATTCACGCCTAGCAATTGAATAATGAGCATTGGGCCCGTTCACTACTCACAACCAGGGTTTGAACAATGCTTAAATTAAATCAAACTATATATATAAGTTGCGTACCGTGGTAAAAAGGTATACCACCATGACCATGTAGCGGTTGTGCTACACGTACACCAATTTTTTTTTATTTATTATGTATCGTTAAGTTTAGAAGGTTATGACATATGGTATCAGAGCCCAGATACAGCACTGTGGCCTCTGGGCAAGACAATAATGAATGAATCCTGTGGAAAATGAATTAACAGTTAATCATCCCATTATTACTTTTGAACAGTTTTCTTTTACAGGAGTGGACTCGGAAGAGTGGAAGGCATGAGGAGGGCAGAGAATACGTCCCGACGACCCGTAATAGGACAAGGCATGACCAGAGCAGAAAACACCCCATAGTTGTGGGTACAACTTGGAGAAGAAGCTAGAATCACAAATCAAGCCATCTTGGAAACAGTACAAGAGTTGAAGAATGAAATGGCTCGATTACGGGAAGATAATTCTCGATTGACAATAGAACAAGAAAGGATTTTAAAGAGTTTGTCCGATAGGCAAAACCAGTTACCTGCTAATCCCAGTGCGGAACAGCAAAGGATGTCAGAAGAGCAGAATCATCATATACCCCCTGAAGGATCAGAGGAACAGGAAGAACGCTCAGACAATGCATTCGAACAACAAACTTCAAAAAGACAGAGGATGGAATTACAAGGGGAATTCCGCAAGATTAAGCCACCACATTTTGATGGAGAACATGAGGAAGCAGCTGAAGCATGGCTAATCAATATGAATAAGTATTTCCAGCTTTATGAATACGATCATAATCTGAAAGCACGATTGGCTGTCTTCCAGTTGCAAGGAAAGGCTACCTTATGGTGGGAAGAGGTGAAGATCGTAAAAGGGGTCACAGAACAAAACATAACATGGGATAATTTCCAGAAATTCTTTAAGGAAAGATATTTAACTGAACGTTTCTATGATGAGAAAGCCAGAGAATTCCATGATCTGCGATTGGGACAGCAGACTATGGATGAGTTCATTACCCGTTTTACTTCCCTACTTCGCTACGTGCCGTATATAAGGGAAGAAAAGGCAAAGGTGCAGCGATTCGTTAGCAGTCTACCTCCGTACATGCGAGAGAGAATTGAATTCGATAATCCAAAATCGATGGATGAGGTAATCCGCAAGGCCAGAATCTGTTATCAGCAAAGCAAACAAAGAGGAGAAACTGCTAATAGGAAGTGGAGTGAGAAGAAGGGTTTTAAAACAGCTGGAAATATCAAAGGAAATCGCATCAATGGAGTTAAAGGGACTGGCAAAGGAATAAACAACAGGTTTGCGACGAAAACTACACCTAAGTTCAGATCTGCAAACGAGTCCGAGGCCAGTGAACAACAAATCAGGTTGGATAATGAAGGAACAACAAGACCTCCTTTACAATGTTGGGGTTGTGGGGGACCTCATTATATTAAGAATTGTCCACAGCGAAAGGGAAATGAACAGTTATCCCAAATTCATGAAGCTTCAACTGTTGGCGAAGTGGGTCGGAGCGTACCCAGAATCAATGCAGCATTGGAAGATCGGCAGGCGGAGTACCAGCCAACCATGGTCGAGTTCGAAGGTAAAATTTCAAGCCTTACCATATCTGTTTTGATTGATCCTGGGGCCACGCTAAGTTATGTGAACCCAAAAATAGTGGAACGTTGTAATTTACAATCTGTTAAATTTAAAAACCCTTGGTTAGTGCAATTGGCTACTGGAGCCAAGCGAAGGGTAACATCTAAGATCAACGACTGCTCTTTCACTATAGCAAATCAGCCAATAACAGCTAACCTGAATATACTTCCTCTAGGTTCTTATGATATTTTGATTGGAATGGACTGGTTGGAAAAGCATTGGTCATTAGTTGACTGTAAAACCAAAATTATCTATTACAGAGATCAACAAGGGAACAACAAAGAAATGCAGGGTATTAAGCGACCAATACAGGTCCGACCGATAACTGCAAATCAACTGGTAAAATGTGTACAGAAAGGCTGTCAAGTGTACGCCATTCAAGTGGGTTATGCGAATTCTAAGGATAAGACAGCATCTTTGAATAATATTCCGGTAATACAAGAATTTACAGATGTGTTTCCGGAGGAAATACCAGGGCTTCCGCCGCGAAGAGATATAGACTTTACTATAGAGTTGGTACCAGGGGTTGCACCGGTGTCACGAGCGCCCTACAGAATGAGTGTACCTGAGTTGACAGAATTAAAAATGCAGTTGCAAGAATTACTAGAGAAGAACTACATCCGTCCGAGTGTGTCTCCATGGGGAGCCCCGGTGTTATTTGTTAAGAAGAAAGACGGTACCCTCCGGATGTGTATTGATTACAGACAATTGAATAAGTTGACTATTAAAAACAAATATCCTCTTCCCCGGATAGATGAATTGTTCGACCAGGTGAAAGGCACAACCGTGTTCTCTAAGATCGACTTACGATCAGGCTATCATCAGATCAGGATTAAAGATGAAGACATCGCGAAAACAACCTTTAGAACCAGGTATGGACACTATGAATTTGTATTTTTGCCGTTTGGCCTCACCAACACCCCGGCAACCTTCATGTGTCTAATGAATGGTATTTTCCATCCTTATTTGGATCAGTTTGTGCTGATATTTATTGATGATATTTTGATTTATTCACGCACTATCGAAGAACATCATGAGCATCTTCGAATAGTATTACAGACCCTTCGGGAACATCAGTTGTATGCTAAATTTAGTAAGTGCGACTTCTTCAAGGAGGAAATTCAGTATTTGGGTCACGTAATCACAAAGGATGGAATTGCAGTGGATCCAGAAAAGATAAAAGCCATAATGGACTGGCCAATTCCCAAAGATGTAGCGGATGTCCGATCTTTTATGGGGTTGGCAGGGTATTATAGGAGGTTCGTGGAAGGTTTCTCTAAGGTGGCATTCCCCATTACCTCACTGCAGAAGAAGGGGAAACTGTTTCATTGGACCCCGAATTGCCAGAAAAGTTTTGAGCGATTGAAACATTTGCTCACCACGGCACCTGTTCTGAGTATAGCAGATCCTAATAAGGATTACGTAGTATGTACGGATGCCAGTAAAGAAGGATTGGGAGGGGTCTTAAAGCAATAAGGCAGGGTAATAGCTTACGAGTCTCGCAAATTAAAAGAACATGAGCAGAAGTATTCTGCTTATGATTTAGAATTGGTTGCCGTGATACATGCCCTGAAGATGTGGCGGCATTATCTTATGGGCAGGAAATTTCTGCTGCATACTGACCACCACAGCTTGACCAACTACTTCAGCCAACCTACCTTAAACGCTAGGCAAGCGAGGTGGGTAGACTTCCTAAGTGGTTTTGATTTTGATATAAAACACCTGTAGGGGAAGGAAAATAAGGTAGCAGACGCTTTGAGCCGGAAGGTACAGAGTTTGTATGAAATTTCCATTAGTGGGTGGAAAAGTCCCTTCCTAAAAATTATAAAGGAAATTGCAGATCAAGACACTGAATATCAGCAGCTAAAATTACAAATACAGCAATCTGCTAGAGAAGACAGCCAACAAGAATATGAATTAGACGATGCTGGAAGAATTTATTTCAAGAAACGGTTATATGTGCCAAATCAAAGCAGAATAAAAAATCTGATTATGGACGAATTTCATGTTAGTCATTACGCAAGTCATCCGGGTTATCAGAAGATGATAACAACAATCCGAAAAGAGTATTTCTGGCCAGGAATGAAGAAAAACATTGTCGAATACCTATCGCAATGCCTGGAATGCCAGCAGATTAAAGCCGAACATCAACACCCAACAGGATTGTTACAACCACTGCCAGTTCCAGAATGGAAGTGGGAAGTCATCTCCATGGACTTCATTACGGGATTACCTAAGACAAAAAAGAATAATGACTCCATTTTCGTGGTAGTGGACAAGCTGAGTAAGGCTGCACATTTCATACCAGTGCAATCTACATATAGAGCTGCACAGATTGCTCATATTTTTATGCAGAATATATTCAAGTTACATGGGCTTCCAAAGAACATAATTTCTGATCGTGATGTGAAATTCACATCAGCCTTTTGGAAAACATTGTTTGCTGAATTAGGGACTCAACTAAACTTCAGCACAGCATACCATCCACAAACTGATGGGCAAACGGAACGAGTAAACCAGATGGTAGAAGATATGTTAAGGGCATACGTCATGCAACAACCCACGAGGTGGGAAGATTATTTACATCTGGTAGAATTCGCGTATAATAACGGGTACCATACTTCGACGCAGATGAGCCCATTCGAAGTTATGTACGGACGAAAATGTCGTACACCCACTATTTGGGGAGGACCGGAAGATAAATTGAGCTTAGGTCCTGAAATGCTGAAAGAAATGGAGGATATGGTAAAGAGGGTACGTGTCAACTTGAAAGCTGCCCAAGATAGGCAAAAGAACTTTGCTGATCGGAAAAGGAGATTTAAGGAGTTTCAGGTTGGGGACCATGTGTATATTTGAATTCAGGCCAAAAGAAGTACCTTGTAGTGGAGCGGATGTGCCAAACTGGCGCCACGGTATTGTGGACCTTTCCAAATTTTAGCGAGGGTCGGACCAGTAGCTTATCAACTGGCCCTGCCAAGTCACATCCGAGTTCATAACGTATTTCATGTTTCTGTCCTAAAGAAGTATGTGTATGACCCTAGGCATGTGATTCGATGGCAAGAGATTCAGGTGGGTGTGAGGTATGATAAATTCCGCAAGAATTGCACATGAAAAGGAAAAACTAACTTACAAATTGTGTATTGCAGGTCGAGCCGGAAGGAGAAGTTCTGGTCGAACCGCTGAGCATTCTCGACCGGAGAGAAGTGCAGCTGCGGAAACGAGTTATTACCCAAGTTAAGGTTCAATGGCGACATTTTGGGCCTGACGAGGCCACTTGGGAAGATGAGGAATTAATGAGAAGAACCTATCCAGATCTGTTCGGTTCTGAGAGACACCGAGATGGTGTCCAATCTCAGGGGGAGGAGATGTAATGACCAAACATTTTACGTAAATGAATTACTTATTTACCCTGTGGTTAAAGATAAAACAGAAATTACCATTTTCTTGAATTGATGGAAATATTATGTGTTTAAAATTAAATAATATGAATTGCATAATTATGTGTGCATGATAATTCATGTGAAAAGTTATTTCTCTCTTTTGCTTGAGAATGAAAGGAAAAACAGTTGCCAGTACACTAGGAAAAAAAACCCTAACTGTTTTCTCTTCTCCTTAGAAAAGGGGAAAAGAGAAAAGACCTGGGTTGTTTTTGGGAACAAACAGGAAAAAGGAAAAGAAGGCACTGAGTAAAAAGAGAGAAGTGCTATGTCTGGTGGGGACCAGATAGCACCGGCACAATTGTGCTCCCTTTTGCAGAGGCTGTGGCCGGCAAAGGATCGCTTGGGGGAGAGACGCAGTACAAACGACTGGTCTCGTGGCTGGGAGGATATCAAGCATTAAACCATTTTCTGTAGGTGGTAGGGGTGCAGACGACAGTATCAGGAGACCAGGTAAGTATCTTCAATCTAGAGGATTCAGAAGATTAAATGTTATTGACAGTACCAATATTTCACTATAGTTACTGTGACATTATTTACGAATGATTCAGAACCTGGTATTAATGAAAATACTGCTGTTACTGTATAATCTACTTTGTCTATATATATAGATAAATGATAAAGAGAGAAAAAGAGAACTGATATGGAAACCTACATGTTATCTGTACAAATATTCTATTCTGCACATTGTTAGGAATCATAAAAGGAAGAAAACAGATAACTAAAGATTACATACATTTAGTCTGTGCATGAACCTGTATAGTAAAGAAACTGTCAGACGATAATAAGCAGGTACATTATTAAGTCTTTTACCCTTGAATTAGTGAGATTGGAATTCATAGAAAAGACTGTAACTATACCAATATGAATAAAACAGAATGAACCAATTGCCGATGTTCGGATACGAAATGACGAGGCAGATAATTGATACGGTTCTATAGAAGCATAACACAGAGGAAACTATAATCATTAACTTGAAATGTAGCCAATGACAGAGAACTCGCATTACAGAGTTATAATCTATAAACTGATAGGTAGCCAGTGATAGAGAACGTGTATTACAGGCAGTACCTGTAATGCCGAGAACACGTAAATAATACATATAAAACTGAGAAAAGGATAGAAACCTCATGAAATCGTCAAGTATAGATTGTACTTCTTAACACAGGTAAAACTCTCTAATTTAATAACTGTACAAACCCGCTCAGAAAATTTATGGGTTTTGCATCGCAAGTAACTATAACATAATACGAACATAATGAACCTGGACAAGACCATGCCGGTCGCGACCCATGTGGGCGAGAGGCGACGGCATGCGCAGGTGGATACCACCTGGTAGCGCGAAGCTATAGTACAGTACCAAATGGAAACACAAGAAACCGACATTATGTTTAACCTCGCAGGGAGGGTTTTCCATTAAACAATAACAGACCATAATCAAAGAAAAAGGATAAGTATACATGACCATGTATCATCATGGACGGAGAGGGTTTAATGATAGCTCGCGGCGAACGATAACATATGTAGCCAAAAAGCGGCTTACCCTCAATGACGGGCTAACACATAGAGAAATCATGTTAAGAATCTAGCTACCGTGTAAGAACTACATAATTATAACATTATTATACAAGAAAGTCGACAGTCGTAACATGAAAAGACTGTCCGCAAACAAAGAAAACACTCTCAACTAAACCAGTATCTTAGATACGCCATCATTGCCACACGGTAATGCGATAATGATCAAACCATATTCCATTAATCATTAAGAAAAACATTTATAGTCAAACAATATGCTCAGGACATTTAAAATGTTCGACATGGATAGAACTGAGAATAAACCCTTAAACTCAAATACATTAAGCCGCGGTCACATTGTGACTGAGTCCATCAAAATACAAGCACTCGTAAGCGAAATAATTACAACAGGAAATGGATGCCGCTCAGGATTTGAACTCGGCTCCTGAGATTTAAACCCAAAACATGAAAACCCTAAAGGTATCTAACCCTCGGCATCCTGTAACCGGATATCAAATCCCAGGACTAAAAACATGGAACAAAAACAGAGCCTGCCGTAAGCGATTAAACCCGCCTTCAACAATAGATATGGCAATCATCCCTGGCAGGAAAACAAGTATAAGGTAGAGTTCAAGAACAATAACCAATAAAGCGTATTGCGGAAGGAGACTTACCTGTTGGGTGGAATGGCGGAAGACGCTGCCCTTTTTATCCCCGCGACCGCATGTATCTTCCACGATTCTGCCACATCAATCAATGGATCAGCCAAACTGTAAATCTCAGCGGAGGAGAAGCGGTCAAGAAAAACAGATTAAGAGCTTACCTGTCTGTCGATGAACATTCTAGAAAAAGAGACAGTGAGCGTTCCACCATCGTCAAACCATATAATTGTGGTTCACGTACGAGCAGAGAGCCGAACCAGAAAGCTCTGTGACAGACACCAAAGGGAGGAACTGCTCTCTGGAGCCGGATTACTGACCAAATGACTCGAAACTTCAGGATGGGAACCCTATATACCTTGCCGCCAAAGCAACCAAACTCTCCACCGTCCGATCTGAGTATATCATCAAGGCCGTCGATAGCAGTCTTAATCCCTAGGAAGTGGTAGCCGCGTGGTGGCATTAAATGTCTCAGCTACCGGAGGAGAAACATCTGCGTGGTAGGTGGGTTACGTGGACCGAGGCCAGATGTCATCGTATTCACGCCTGGCAATTGAATAATGAGCATTGGGCCCGTTCACTACTCACAACCAGGGTTTGAACAATGCTTAAATTAAATCAAACTATATATATAAGTTGCGTACCGTGGTAAAAGGGTATACCACCATGACCATGTAGCGGTTGTGCTACACGTACACCAATTTTTTTTTTTTATTATGTATCGTTAAGTTTAGAAGGTTATGACAGGAAACTTGTGCACTGTTTTTTTCATGGAAATTTTGCCTGTTTTTAGCCAAATTAGGATCTTAACTCTTCTCTTGTTTGTTTTCTAGAGATTCATCGGAGCAAAATGGTTGTTACATGGTGAGAACACGAGCATGAAGAAGAGGACATGGTTGCTTTACATGATCCGGGTACGGTAAATGCATTGCGGAACTGTGGTTTGCTCAAGTTCTTCCGCATATCTAGCATGAGGCAACAAATCAACTTGTTGCAATATTTCCTCGATGCATGGGATCCTAAAAACCAAGTGTTCCAGATCAGTGGCAAATCCATCCCCTTGATTGTTGAGGACATCTATTTTTTGACCGGTTTATCGAGGCGTGGTGCCCCTCTCTCATTATCAGGTTCCGCCCGTGGGGGCGAATCCGTGAGGGATTATATTTGCCGATACTATAGAGAAGGATCTCAGCCGAGCAGGGATGGCAAGATCAATATCCGAGATGTCACTGACTGGTCCTTGAGGACTATTCTATTCACCTTTGCTAGATTTGCTGGTAGTGCGACTCTTCACTTGGCCAACAGGTCTTATATGCAGTACGCCTTGGAATGCCTCAAACCAAAGGTGTTCAATTGGTGTGATGCAGTACTTCCGATGATAAAAGAACAACTTACCAAGGTGAAAAATGGAAGATCCAAGAACTTTGGCTATGGTTCTATTTTGACCGCTTTCGCCTTGGAGAAGATCCCACTGATGCAGCCACAATACATTTCACTTGGTTTGCCACCACCGACTGAGCCACGGATGCAGAGATGGGTTGACCTTATGGCCCGACATGCTGGTCAGTCGCAGGATTCTTTCTTTGATGCTTTCTTCGAGTGGTTCAACCATCAGGAGATGGTTTATGCTGCGTGTATGTATGTTGGTATGGATTTCCGGGGTGACCCGAATTTGGTGCTGCCAGCTGGCGAGTAGTGGGGTGTCATAGGTAAAATCTCTGACCATATCCCTGTTTATTGCTCTTATAATGTTCTTGTGCTTTCTTTTATCAAGACTAATCAAAACTCAAGTGCTCATGCAGATATCGGACCAGTGCGACCAACAACTGCCGTTCCAGCAGGAGAGGCTGTAGGGAGGGTTGTCCTTCGCGACCTGGATGTGGTCGAGACTCTTGCAGTATTGCAAGATCAAATTGAGGGTCTTACTCTTAGTATCCTGGATATGAGGACTGACGAGTTGCCTCTGAGATTACAGCGACATAATACTGGCATGCCGAGTCGATGGACTAGGCTTTTACGCACGATTTCACAGGCGGTGACTTGTTATCACCAACGTCATTAGACTAGGGTGCCCCCTAGCATTTTGAGTTTTTGGGTCATTTGACTGATTTTGTCTTAGACACAGAACACTATGTATAAACCATAAACAGTTATATATATTTTTGATTTTCGGAGCTTTATTTTGGTTAAGTTATATGATCTTGATGCAAATATTGATGAAATGCTTTTCTTTTATAAATGTTGCAAATGTTTATCTAACACATAATTTGCTAATAAATCTATTAATGTGTTTAAGTTTCTGGAAATATGTTGATATTGGATAGAATCGAATTGTCTTTCCAAAATCTTGACCCTTAGGAACATACGATAGATACTGGATTTTGCACGGAATAGATGCCGGTGAGATGTAGAATGACGAGTTGTGAGTCTAGACTGACGATAAGTCGGCATATGCCATGCACGATGGCATCATAGAGGAGCTCTATCAACGTGCTGTATTTAGCGATGTTGTTCGTTGATCGACCAATACATACCCCTCTGAAACTCACTAACTCGCCGCTTAGATTAAAGATGGCCCAGGCCGCAGAAGATAGGTTCCGCGAACTACAACTCGCTCCATCAGCATATCCAACAAATGATTCCAATAGGTTCAACATCTGCAACAAATACAAAAGTGGATTACCTAACCAAAATGATTACTCTCAGCGAAAACAA
The DNA here is from genome assembly GCA_000404065.3 of Pinus taeda. Lineage (NCBI taxonomy): Eukaryota > Viridiplantae > Streptophyta > Pinopsida > Pinales > Pinaceae > Pinus > Pinus taeda. The sequence goes on along the minus strand of APFE031674096.1, from coordinate 8,512 downwards.
AAATGTAACAAAAGCATATGAAGAGGTTACTACACTGAGTCAAGCATAGTAACACTTAAGGTACAACCCGTTACGGGGTTGCGACGGTGGAATCCCATCATAATCCACTAACTCGTAGGATCCTTTTGCTAATACACTCTTAACAATATAGGGGCCCATCCATAAAGACTAGAAATTACCTGCTCCTAGCTTGTCGGACTCTTGGTCGTAAAGTAAGACTAGGTCACCTTCTGAGAAGACATGGGGTTTGGCATTCTTGTCAAACTATGCCTTGAATCATTTCTTATGTGCTTCGTTAGCCAAGGAGGCATCACAGCATGTTTCATCCAGTTGGATTAATTCCAAGAAACGAGCCTCCTCTTCTAAAGTTCCTGGGAGAAGGTCGACTGCAAGCTTGAGGGACGAGATTTCGTACTGAACTGGTAAGATTGCTTCCAGGCCATACACCAGCTGAAAGGGCATAAACCACGTCACATTTCTCACCGATGTTCGGTATGCCCACAAGGCTGAATATAGGATTAGGTGCCAACTCCGTTTATGGACTCCAATCATCCTTTGTAGCATGCGCTTCAGGACTTTGTTGATCGCCTCAACTTGCCCGTTAGCTTGCGGATAATACGGAGTAGAGCTGTCCTGGGAAAGTCCTAATTTGGCAGCCAACTCAACCATCATGTGATTGTGGAAATGCGATCCATGATCTATGAATATAGCTTGCAGAACACCGAATCTAGAGACTACATGATTGAAAAAGAAAAGAGCAGCCGTTTCTCCGCTGTTGTTTAATGTAGGCATCGCCTCGGCCCATTTCGTAAAATAGTCAAGTGCGACTATGATATACCCATGCCCCCCGACTGAGGTGGGTTTACATGTCATGAAATCTATGCCCCATTTGGCGAATGGCCCAACATCAACTACTTGCTGCAGAGGTGTAGGTGGTATTCTGGTTTTGCGGTCGAAGATTTGACAAGCATGGAAACTTCTGACTGCGGTTATGCAATCCTTGAACATTGTTGGCCAGAAGTATCCTGCTTGTAAAATCTTTTGTGCCGTAGCGTAACCAGATTGATGCCCCCCACATGCGCCTGAATGACAATCATTTAGGACTTTTTCGGCCTCCTCATGGGTGAGGCACCTCCGCATAATTGTATCGATACCACGACGGTAAAGCGTATCACCGATGATCATGTAGTATTTTGCTTGGTATCGAGTACGTCGTTGCTCTAAGTGGGAGGTATTAGACCTATATGTTTGGGTCTGGAGATAGATGATTATATCTCCATACTACGGATCGCTCAAAGATATTAGAAACAAAGATTCATCCACGATTGTTTCTTTGGATGTTGAATCGTTGGACGATGATGGGAAGTCACATAGTAACTCCGCGAAAATCGGGGCTTTCTTTGATTTGGATTTTATGAATCCTAGATCAAACTCTTGCAAAATTGCTATACATTTGGAATATTTTCCCCCCAGTAACTGTTGCGACAAGATATAAGTCATGGGGTTGCATTCTGACAAAATGGTAGTTTTTCGAAAGAGGACATAGTGTCAAAAGTTCTGTATCGCTTGAACAGCTACGAGAGCTAGCTTTTCAACATAGAAGTACTTGCTTTCTATATCATTTAGGTTTCGACTTAAATAATAGATAGGATGTTCAACTCCATTGTCTTCTTGAACTAAAACCATTGCAATGGTCGTATCCACTACAACCAGATACAGGTTAAAGTCTTTTTGATAATCGGGAGCATACATTAATGATGCTTTTACTAGGGATTCCTTTAGAGCATCAAAGGAAGCTTGCGAACCCTGATCCCAATTGAAGGGTACTTCTTTTTTCAATAGACGCATATAACCTTTAGCAAGTTTGGCGTAATTTGGAATGAACCTCCTTAGAAAGTTGGCTTTCCCTTCGAGTTTCTGAATCTGAAGCAAATTTGAAGGTGGAGGCAGATCGATGATTGCCTGAACCTTACACGGGTCGAGTCGAATCCCGTCTTTTGAAACTAAAAAGCCAAGTAAACGACCAGAACCGACACAAGACACACAATTGTGTGGATTGAGTCGTATCTTGTAGTGTTCGCAACGTAGAAATATTGCTCTCAAATGATGCAGATGATCGGTCCGCTTTCGCGAATGAGCCAGAAGATCGTTGAGATATGGTTGAATGATGTTTTTGATGTCATGGAAGAAATTCATTACCCTCTGAAAGGTTGCCCCTATGTTATTTAAACCAAAAGGTAGCTTGCGGTATGCAAATGTGCCCCATGGACAAATAAATGCAGTCTTTGACTGGTCTTGTGGGCGGATATTTATTTGATTATACCTGAAAAATCCATCCATAAATGAAAAGATTTCACATCTAGTGCATTCATCAATTATCTGGTCGATGAAGGGTGTAGGGTAGTTGTCCTTTGGACAAGCTTGATTTACAACCCTATAATCGACGCACACTCTAATCGTTCCTTGCTTTTTCATCACAGGAACAATATTCGATACCCAATCGGTTAGAGGAACCGGGTAAATGAAACCAGCATGGAGAAGTTTTTCAACTTCTACCTTGATGGCAACGACTTTCTTTGGGTGCACCTGCTGAGGTCGTTGTCATACTGGTTTGACATCTGGATACATTTTAATTTCATGTTCAACTATGCTCGAGTCAATGCCTGGCATTTCTTCATATGACCAAGCAAAGACATCTCTGAACTCGTGAAAGAGAGCGTAATATACTTCTAGTTCTGAAGAAGAACAAGATTTGCCAACATGAATATTCTCTACAACATCTGGTTTAGTCGAGATATTTATGGTGATAGTTTCTTCAATATTGGATAGGTTTCGCTTGGAATCCACCATATTTACAGTATTTGATAGGAAATAAAAAACTGAAGGATGATTAAGGTCACTGGAACAATCTCCTTTGTAATCTAGAAGATGGGAACGATGGTGGTAATCTTCCCATGGTGCCCCGTCAATCATCATTGACTGAACGATTCCTTTGTTTGTAGAATGTATATGCGACCAAGGATATGAAGAGGTACCATATTCATTAGACCTATCTATCCAAACTCTTGATGAGCGTTGATTTGGGTTTGCCCCCATGCCGAAAAAATTGATTGCTACAATATTTCTATTGGGCTTGGAGGCAAAACCTGGCGATGATCCATGCTAACATTGTGTTCGGACATCTTTTGAATGGAAGACACCATATTGCAGGTTCCCACCATGGCCACTTCCACCAGATTGTTTGGAGGCGGTAGGGCAAAAGTACCCATAAATGTAGGGTCTTTTAGTAGGCCTACTCCGATATTTTGAAGCGACTGAGAGCTTCCGTGGATCATCGGAATGCTTCCTGTAACTTGTGAACTGTTGCGGAGAAATGTTTGTTGTCGACGATTGTAATTCCTCCTTGGAAAGAAAATGCAATCTTTCTGAAGTGTGTTGACACAACAGCAGCCATGGCATAAATCCAGGGCCTTCCCAGTAGGATGTTGTAATCGAGGTTTCCGTCGATAACTTCAACATCGATTTCTACTGTCTTGCCCCCCAGTTCGTCTTGCAAGTTACTTAAAATCTCGTATGGAGTGCATGTTCATCCATAAAATGCTTTTAACGTCGTTGACGATCACGACAAGGGTGGTGAGCCTAAAGTTTTCCAGCAACTCATTGACATAATACATGTAGATGCCCCCTCATCAATAATTGTTCGATGAACAGTTTTGTTGAGGGCTTTCACTTGAATAAGGAAAGCGAGTTGAGCTGGTAATTGAGGGTCATATCCTTTATGATTAAAGGCCACAAGATTGGAATCTGCTAGGTCAATTCCATCTATTGCTGATAATAGAGCCTGCTTCTGGGAGGGGTAATTTTGCAGTACTTCAAGTGTCGACATAGCGGACGGTGATTGGGCTAGGTCCTCTACTATATTATAATTATGTGCTGCTCTGGCACAAGGATTAAATGTCGATTTGTCTACTACTCCCTTTGGCGGCTTTATATTTAGCTCAGGAATGATGGGTGGCACAACTTTGGTCGAAATTGTTGTCGAACTACTAGGTTGATCAGTAGCCTTGTTGCTCGACAGCTGTGGATTCCCGTAATCTTTATTCCTTGTCGATATCAAAGAATCATTTTGCTGTTCCGAAATGGACTACATAAGCACTTGGGATGGGGAAGCATTGTCACTAGCAACCAAATTGGTTCCTGGGTTTGGAAACAGATCAGTCAATACCACTAAGGCTTTTGAATTCTTTAAGAGTTTCCTAAGCTCAGCTTTATGTGGACAGTCTTTCGTCCAATGATCCTCATCGCATATAAAGCATGGATGACTTGGTTTCCTTTATCCAGAAGGGTTTGCAGAAGATTTTTCAGGAGACGACTCCTCCTGTTTCTTCTTTTTCCCTTTCTTTTTCTTCTTGCCTCCTGGTTGCTTCGGCTCTTTGCCTTTGTCAGTCAACACGGCATTTACCTCTGAGGCGAGAAGTTCTTCATTTGTATTTTGACTAGAAACCGTACGAGCTTTCTTTGATGTAGCCTTTACGGTTTTTGTGCCAGTCGTACCTATCACGCCATCATCGGCATGAGAGTCTTTGTTTGGTTTAGGAGGAGGAGGAACGGAAAACTCCAGTCTAGGAGCATCAGGGATTTTGTCATAGAGCGTGCCACACTGAGTACAGATTAGGTCTAGATATTGTGCATGAGCAATGAATTGCTCTTCAGTGACGACCCCTCCCTTTGCCACATCTTTCGTAATAGAAGGTAACAATGACTTAATAAACCATTCAGCTAGCAGTTGATCAGGAACATATGTTTTTAACATTCTACGATGACATCGCCACTCATGAATATGATCAGATATGTGGGTGGCTATCGTTTGTTTGAAATTGGTAAGAAGTTCTATTCCTGTTTCGTACCTTATTGGTAACTAAAAATGGGTTAAAAAGGTTGTGGCAAGGGTACTGAAGTTATCGAATGAAGCTCTAGGCAATTCGATGTACCATTTTACTGCCGAACTAGTTAACGTTTACTAAAAAAGGCGAAGCTTAATCGAATCATCATTGAGAGTGTTGGATGAACACCACAGATGAAAGGTCATCACATGATTCGACGGGTCTTCACCCATATTTCCATTAAATTTAGGAATATCTGACAAAAGTTTATGAGGAATCGCTGGCCACCAAGCGGCATAAGCAATTGGATCGTTTGTTAGCCGATTTAGATCCGGTAACGCTTAAGTCACCATGAAGGGCAATTGTTGATTCAGGTTCAACGAAGCATACCCAGGATAAGATGGGTTTGCCTGAGTAGTGGGTCTTTGCATACCAACATAATGTATTTGATGCTGATAACTTTGGTAAGGCTGATGGGTATAACCATTATGATATGATTGATGTTGACCATTTTGAATATACAGCTGCCCATTACCCGCAAAGCTTTGTTGCTTAGGTCCTTGGTAAGCTTGTTGGAATTGCGGTTGTTGATAATGTACCAGCCATGGTTGTGAAACCATTTGCTGTTGTCCAATACTGGCTGTTTGACCAAGATGAGGGGTGATAGTACCCGTTTGAGCCTAGGTTTCTCCAGTTAAGGAGCCACTAATCAGTGATTGTGGTGGTGTCGTCGAGACAAGAGGCTGTTGTATTACGACCTGAGAAACTTGAGGTTGCCATACAACAGGCAACGCTTGTACTTGTGACACCGTCACAATAGCTGGTGTAGTGGGGATATTTGACACAGGTAGACTTGGTTGCATTGAGTATACAACTCTTGGTTGTTGAGGAAGTATTGGCACCCAACCACTGGATGTAATTCCAGCATGACTCGAATTTTGTTGTGGACTCTCATATGGCTGTCCTCTCGGAGGGAACAATGAAAGGGCATATTGCCCCCCATATGGCGGTAATCCAGTGTTCAAAGGTAAGATTGGCCTCTGGAGATTGGTCTGCCCAAATTGATACTGTTGTGAAGGATCAATTTGCTGAGACCCAACATAAGAGATTCCAGATATTATTCTGGATCAACAAATGGGAACAGACCATACTGTCGAAATAGTCCCTGGGTGGACTCCATCTAGCGGTTGAGAGCTAGTTGGGATAGATGGTACACTAGCGAACATTGTTGGAGTAGCAGCAGGACCTCCTGCTGCTGTTGTGTCAGATGACACAGTCTGGATGTCAACGGTTTTTTAGACATATCTAGTCTATCCAAAAGATTTCCTAGTGAATCTACAGGAACTTGTGATGAAGGAAGACTAACTTCTGATGAAGAAGGATATAGGGTGATCCCAATTCCAAAATGCAATGGAGTATTGGATGGAAGATCCTCCACAATCTCTTTTATAGCAATCAACCCAGGTGGGAGAGGTAGACCGTCGGGTCTGTAAAATATTTCTGGTGCCGAAGAAGGTATAGACTCTACAACGACAGATGTTGAAGGGGTAACACCTTCCGAATCAGCTGTAGATGGAGCCGGTTCAGGAATAGAAGTGTTTACTGTTACACTGGGATCAGTTCTAATGTCCTCTTGTGGTTGCGGAACTTCTTCTGTAGAGGCAGGGATACCAGAAATGGTTGGAGTAACTGGAGTCTCCGAGGATGTTGGAACACAAGTTCTAAGCAAACCAGGGGACTTTGATCCAGTTAAACAAGTTTGCTTGGTCCAGAATAGTTTCGTTTCTGGAGTCAAAGACAGTTGACTCGTTAGTCTTCTCGAACGACGGGGTTTCGATTGACTTTCTTCCTCGATTGTGGATTACTTGATCAACTCAAAGGGTAAAATGTGATTCCGAATTAAATTAATTTTAGACGCTTTGACACAACTTGCTTTTTCAATTTTTAAGAGTCGAGAAAAAGCTAAAGATGACTCTAGTCGCCTTCGATTTTTAATGAGCCTGAAGTGACAAGTGCTCAGATGGACCTTTTCCTTTAAGGATTCTAAAAAGGAATGAAAGAGACTACTCTGGAAATCTAGACAGAGGGATTACCAAACCAATCACAAAACTGCAGAATACTTTTTACGGTACGGCAATCAATCTTCTTGAATGCTGTGTTTAGTGCATTGCGATCGATAGGGCAGAAGACATGGTTTCCTAAGGATAAAGGATATAGCCTATTGTGATCTCCCAATATATACTCGATGGTATGTGGGATCTCAAGTCCGTACTGGCACTTGTCATCTCAAAGAGGAGGAATCACCCAAATTATGACGAAAGCGATAGTTATCAGGCTTTACGACGCTGGAATACGTCTCTAGCCTAGACTTCTAAATGTTGTGCGTTAGGTTCCAAAGTGTTTTTATGTTCATTAAATTTATTTTACAGTTGATATTTCTTAAGAAGTTTGCCGTTGAGGTTCACCACATGATGTAGATATACAATTCCTAAAATGCAATCTAAGATGATAAACAGTCATTTATTCTTCTTTTCGCAATGAAAATCCTAGCTACTAAGGAAAGGGAAGTGAGATTCTTTCAACATAGAGCAGAGAGCACACACTAGATGCACTGTCCTAAATCAAAATCAACAAGCAGTCTAAATGCAAATGCACATGCATGTATTTGTTTTCCACTTTCTTAATGTGTGAATGAAAAAAAGAA
>APFE031674094.1:8054-22222 GCA_000404065.3 Pinus taeda | reverse complement strand
TTTTTTGTTATGAGGTAGGGATATTTCAGAAATTTCTTTGATTCTATCAGAATCGATGTGAATTCCAGATTTTGACACTATGAATCCTAGAAATTTCCCTTCACTTAATGCAAAAAAGGATTTCTTTGGGTTAAGTGAAATTCCGTACTTTAAACATCGTTGGAAGATTTGTTTCAAGTCTTTGAGATGGTCGCCTTGTTTCTTGGAGTACACGGTTATATCATCCAAATAAATTACTACAGATTTATTGACTAAACCTTTAAATGCAATGCCCATGGCTCTCTAGAATGTGGTACCAGAATTAATCAAAACAAATGGCATCTTTCGATATGCATATGTGCGCCATTTTTGTTCTGAATGTGGTCTTCAATTGATCATCAGGATGTACCAAAACTTGATTGTATCCTAAAAATACATCCAAGAAAGACATTAATTCTGAGCCTGCCACTGCCTGTAATATATGCTCCATAGGTGGTAAGGGAAAATTGTCTTTTTGACAGGCTTTGTTAAGATTGTGAAAGTCAATACAAATCCTAATATCTTTGTTTTTGTTTCTAACAGGTACCATATTGGAAACCCATTTAGAATTTCTGATGGGAAAGATTATCTTGGCTTTCAACAACTTATTGAGTTTGGTTTTTATCTGATTTTCTAAGTTGGGATGAATTTTTCTCAATTTTTGTTGGACAGGTTTTTCATTATCGGTCATTGGAATAGTATGTTGGATAATAGAAGTGTCGTATGTTTTGAGTTCATCATAATTCCAAGAAAAATGTCTTTGTATTGTCTCAAAAGATGAATATATGCTAGTTTTTCTTCGGGGGCTAGGCCAAGGCCTAGATTTATGTTTTGGGGTTTGGCATCAGTTCCTAGGTTTACTAATTCATAATTCAAAGTCGAACTTTGGAGCTTCGAATTGGTAGACCTTTTAAATCGATCTTTCAAATCGTCCAAGTCTTCTAACTTGACCACTGATTTAGGTATAACATTGTTAGTGCTATCTTGTTGTAATTGTCGATCGTGTTGATCTTCGTTGATTATTTGGTTGGAGTAGGATCCTTTAGAAGTAAGGAAATTTACGATATCAGGATCGTCGTTGAATATTCTCCAATTTGTGAAGTTGTCAGGAATAGAAGGTCTAAAGATTAATTCTATTGAGAATCTATCTGGACTAAAATCCTCGGAAGGAATGAGCTTAGAAGCTACGTTAGCTAAAAGGTCAGCGTTTGCATTTTGGAGTCTGGGAATTGATGAAATGTTGAATGCTATAAAATGCTCAATCAGATCTTGAACTAAAGATTGATAGTGTTTGAAATGACCTGATAAGCAATGTATAGTATTCCATACCTGTCTGACTACAATTTTAGAGTCTCCAAAGACTTGGAGGTACTTTATGTCTAGCCCGATTGCTTTGTACAGCCCTTGGACTAAAGCCTTATATTCTGCTATATTGTTGGTACAATCAAATTCGAGCCTACATGTTAACATGATTTTGTCTCCTTCTGGACTAATTAGCGTGCATCCTGCTCCTGCTCCTTCCTTAGATTTAGAACCATCAAAAAATAATTTCCAAACAAATATTTATTTACAAGTATATCTAAAAAATCGATACATTTTGAACTATCCATTTGAGAAAAAATTTCGACTTGGGAAAAAACATAATGTTCTAAATAAGGGGACGTATGAGCATTAAAATTGCCGAGAAAAGAATCCACTGAGTAATTGCCAATTATGCTACTGTTATATGCTACTGGTTCATTTTGCCCCCTCTAATTCCGTTACTATGTACTTCTAATGTAATTCTCGTTCAACTTTTATTTTATTTGGCTTACCATTGTAAGGCAGCCACATGTCCGACCAGTCAGGTGCGAAGTATCCATGCAGTTTTTCTGACCAATCCCTACTAAGAATTAAGCCATAAAATTCAGGGACATCCGCAACTAAAATATACCTTTGGGTTGGATGACAGCCTTATGGTTACTTGATTTAGTTCGCCGATGACTTCGACTTGAGATCGATCTAGCTGAACTATGCGAACAGTGGATTTATGTGGTTGAACATTTAATTTGGTGCATATGGACTTTGGTAAAATATTCGATGAAGCACCTGAATCCACTAAACAATTATGTACATTTTTGTTAAAAAAATCGTAAGTAAGGAGAAAAGGGGGAGTATGAGATCTCGATCTTCCTCCAATTAAACCAATGTTGTTTGGATCAATCTTGATAGTCGTATTAGTTGGGGGTCTTCCCATGTTCTGAGAGGCTTGAGAAATCACAGTGGCAGGCAAATGTGCAACTGGGACAACATGTAATTCTTTCATCATTATCTTTTGTTGATGCTTTAGCTTGCTCAATTCGAATAGAGTGATGTTGGCCTTAGTTTTTTTCATGTCTTCTATGATATTGTACTCCATTTCATCCAAAACGATCAGTGTTTTAGATGGAGTAGGTGAATCTGTTTGGACTGGGCTAGTTTGAGTCGCTTTAGATGTCGTTTTCTTTATTGTGACTTTATCCTTTGTTGCAAAGCTTGCACTCTTTGGTTTTGGGGTAGTTTGGGAAGGATCAAGTTGATTTCTACTTCGTGTGTTAACTGGGAATACTTCTTGATCTTCCTCTTGTGGGAGGATGAAATCCCACATTCCTTGTAATTCTACAACTTCTTCATCATCCGTTTTCCCTTCAGTGGCAATTTCCTCTTCCTCTTCCTTGGATTCAGCACTTGTTATAGCATTGGGTGGCCTTGAATCCGTTGACGGGCCTCTTTTAAAAGATCTATAGGGCCTTTTTGAAGAAGTTTCTGCTACTTGCTTTTTTATGTTGACCATTTCATTGGACATGGTCTTGAGAACTTTTTGCAATTCCTCCAAATCGAATGGATCTTTTGCTTGTTTCTTCTTGGACTCTTCTTTGAAGGTGACCTTCTTAGACTTCCGTTCTTCTATCGCAGATTTCTTCTCTAAGGCTATTATACGTTTCTCTACTGCTATGGCTTCTTTCATGTTTTCGGCTAGGGTTATTTTATTGGCCCTGTCCATGAAGATTGCCATGTTTGATGGTAATGCAGTGATATACCATTCACATCGCACTTCCTCGATGGGCTGGGAAGCAGTAGGTATTTTGGTTAGAATTTTATTGAAACGTAGACTGAAATCTTTGATCGGCTCTCTAGATTTAGCTCTAAGGTTGGATAGGTCATTGATTAACGTTGCCGTAGACCTGTCGTCACCAAACTTGGTTAGAAATTGGCCTTGGAAGATGTCCCAACTGGTAATAGATCCAGAGGGTAATGAGAAATACCACGATCCGGCTGTTCCTTGTAGAGTATAAGGAAACAGTCGAACACCAACATCTTCATTAGTAACCCCGTTGAGGTTGATGGATAGCATAAAGTTGTTTATGTGTTCTTCTGCTAGCATGCCTGCCTCGGGATTGAACTTAGGCAGCCATTTCTCAGGATGGGCCGGTATTTGACTCAAGGGTGCAGGCATTAGGACTGACCTAGGGTTGTTCCATGGAGACTGGGCCATTGTTGAACTGCTAACAGGGGGATTTGCAGAAGATGATCCCTGTGGTTGGGAAGATGAGGTGATTATGATCGCAGATGATTGAGGAGGAGTTGTAGGGATTCCACTGGGTGGATTGATAATGGTCTGGGGTGGAGAAGTAGATGGTTGACTTTGTGGTGGAGAGGTTGAGATGGATGATGTTGATGAAAGAGTCTCACTGTCGGACCCTTTAGGTGACTTCCTTGCTCTTTTCCTTTTGGGAAGAGGTAATTTGGTTGGCTAGACACCAAACTTTTCACTCTTTAATCTAGTTAGGGGATTAGCAGGGTTATACTGTGAAGTCACGCTGTCCTGATATTTATCAGATCTTTGAGGGGAAATAGAAAATCGCTGAAGTTTGTGAATCAGAGATTCGACTTCAGGAGGTTCAATAATAGATTTTTCTAAAATGTCAGGATTTGTAGCAGCGGTTGATGCTCTGGCGACTTCTAACTCTTGATTTAAGTGTAATGGAGAAGTTGGGGAAGATGGTGATGGCGATTTTCTCTCAGAATGGTATTTTGATTTGGATTTACTTGCCATTCATAGTTCAGGCCCTTCTTCTAGCGCCAAATATGTTGAAGGCCCCGAAAATCGGGTCAACAACAAGGGGGATACCAACCCAGTTCAGACCTTGATTGGCAGCTCCTTATCTGTTTGGTATAGCGGGTCCGACTAGGGATATGGGACCAGTTTCCCAATTCAGTGTGTGTGCGTGAGAAAGATGGGTATTTCTGTTCTAAATGGAATACTTCTATCCTAATTTTAATCTAATGCTATGCTATTGTATTCTAATAAACATAAAAAACATCAAAATCTATGCTAACCCAGCGTGTGATCTTTCTTCTACGCGATCTAAAAAGATTTCATACAATAACTAGTAATAAAGATCATTCAGCTATTATAAGAAAAGAATTCGATAAAGATGAACTACTTCGTATAAGAAGTTAGACGAAAAAGTTGTGAAAACTTATCACATAAATGAGATATTCATACACTAAACATAAACAAATAGTTATCACCATACAAAAGTGCCAAATGATAACTCAGACATCCATGCTGTAATATATAAACAACTAAAAACTGAATATCACTTTAACGCATAAGCAGAAATGGTTAAGAGATAAAAGTACCATTTATAACTAGTCTTACTCATGAGCTTCAAGCAACAATTTATTTATCTCTCCTTGATTTAACATCCACTAAGAGTACAGAAGTGCAACATTAGTAGAAGATATCAAATGCACATATCAAATAAACCCTGTTCCATTCATTCACCAAAACCTCCTCTGAGGGTGCAAAAGTGCATGTTTTGAGGACAAGTTTTTGATAAATTTTTGGACCCTTCTCTAAATTGCGTGAGAAGGGCTTAAATACTACTAACTAAATAACTTATTTACAGAAATTGAGGATTCGGTTTAAATGACCGTCCTCTTTCTAAGAAAAACTATTTCTAAAATTAAATCTACTATCTAACTATTTCTAAATTTTCTCCTTAATGTCGCAAGCATTCGGTATTTTCCTGAGTGGAGTGGGCTGACTGTCTTCCGTCTTTGTTTGAGTGAAGAAAACAGAATCGGCAAGAGATGGCATTATCTTCTCAATAAAATTGATGATATACTTGAGAGTCATCCAGTGACTATGCGACATTACCATGTATATCTGGTAAAAATCCCATTTCAACTTGGTTAAGCCTTGGACTGCTTCTGCTTTTCCTTTAGTATGTTATTTCCAGTTTATTTCTATCACTGCTTTCTTGCAATTTTCGGGGCTTGCAGGTGACTGAGTAACTAAGAGCCTTCCTTTCCGAGCAAGTTTTCTTAGCAATGCGCGATTAGCACTAAGTGCTAATCGTGCATCGAAAATTGCCTCTGTTTCTTGATCTGGGCTTCCTTGATGCGTTTTTTGCCTCTTGTGCCTTTTTCTCTCATCTGGTATAAAGCTCAAAATTTGTAAAAATAGTGATTCCGTGAGCTCTTGACCCTGAGAATTCTGTTTCTGGTATCAGCATCATTCGGTACCCATTCAACCATGGTTTTATATGAGAAATATGTGATAGATGCCTCAGAAGAGTTTTGCGGCTCTTTTTCTTCCTTAAGTGGATTAGGTGTGCCTTCCGAAATGGACATTGGAGTGCTACCCTTCCTCATAGTTTTCTGTAGATAGCCTTGTATAACGCTTCGTCCTTCTTTCTTGCAATTTACATTGAGGTGGAAGTAATGATAAAAAGACTAATGACAAGAAAACTTTAAATGTTGAAGATATGCAAAACATGCCACCTTACATAAGCTAGTTCTTTGAAAAACACAACACCATACTTCATTAACAACTGGCAAGCAACTCATTAATTCACATTAAAATGCATGACCAACTCTTGGCTGAAAAAGTTTTCTCGAATAATGAGCTAGAACCAACTGCGATGTACAGGTTCTGCGATTTTGCTTTGCGATATCGCAGATCGCTGTATCGCAAATCGCAATTTCATCGTGCTGTTTTTTTTTATAGCAAGGTCGCAATATCACAATATCGCAACATCGTAACTTCGCAGTATCGTAGTATCAGAGTATCGCAACATCGCAGTATCGCATAATCACAATTTCATTATGTGTGATTCATGTGATTTTTGTGCCGTGTGATATGTGATATCGCATATCGATGATTTTAGAGTTTTTTTTTTTAATGTGAGTGCTTCTTTAACGTATGCGATGCGATGAAGTTTCGCATCACAATCTCGTGTTTTTTATCATTTTAACTCATTAGAAGGTACCCTATCATTCTTTGCGCGATGCGATATAACTTAAGGAGTGAATTTTATTTTCTTCATTATGAAACTTAGGTTTTTTAGATTCTTCAAGGAATTTTCCTAAGTCCATGATGTTGTAAGTTTTATCTAAAAAGAAAATATAACACTAATTGATTTTTTAGATTTTGACTGAGGGTCCCCACTTATTTAGTATTAGTAATAACACTTCATAAGGAGGGGGGTTGTTGGTGGCCACAACATCCTAAAAGGTGTAGGAGAGATTTTGCTAGTGGTTTTCAACCAGTGACAACATGCACATCAGAGATTGATCCTTTGCATGGGGACATTAGTTCACAAGATAGACCTGGTACTAGTACAAAGTTAGAGAGGAACATGCCAGTTCTTTCTCGAGTACACTTCCAGTCAGAAGATAGTATTGAAGTAGAAGATCTTTTAGAGTTAGTTTCGGCTTTGAATTCTCCTCTCCCTCATGACCATCTAGATGTTTTGTTATACGTTGGAACTCTAACTCATAGGCCTTCGAGCCCATGTTTACATACATCTATTCCTTCGATGACCACTGCTGGAAGCATGGCATCCACGACGAGTGTTGCGAGCATGGAGACTCCCATATCTGTGCAAGGGGGAGGAACTATTTCCATCCCTTCTAATTCTCCCAGCACAACTATATTTGGGTCTACTTCCATTCCATCAATAATTGGAAGTTCTCAAGCTACTGCATCGAGTTTTGGATTTTTCCCTTTTGGAATGTCATCTCAAGGTATTCCTTCAGTTCCCTTGAACATACCATGGACTACCTTTACATCCATGATGAGTGGATCAACTTCTTTTCAGGGTTTCCCATTTGGAATTAGTCATATACCAAATTCAAATCTGACAGTAGGGTCAATGCCTTTTCCTTTTATAGGTCAAGGTAGTTACCCCTTCTAGAGTTGGACAAACCATGTGGTTAGTGGGATAGTTGGGAATCAATTTTTCGGCCAACAAGGGAATGTGCCATATTCTTTGGTTAATTCATTTCAAATTTTTCCACCCTTTGCTAATGCATGGAACCCTTATCAAGGGCTTTCATCTCCTTTCAATACTTCGTTAGGCGGTAACTTCATTGGTTATGGAGGATTTTCAGCAGGAGTTGGTCAAACTCCAAATTTTGTTGGACCACAAGGATCACCTTTTGGTTCAATAGGATCTATGAGTTACTTCGGCCAACCTGGTGCCTTTCAAAATTTAGGTCATTCTTTTCAAACTTTTGTGAACCCTGCCTACTCTGGATGGAATTCCCAAGGTCCCCCACAACTTCCTTTTCTGGCCACGCTTAATTTTCCAAAATTAACTAAATTGATGAATGATCCAATTAAGTACAATCTGGCTTAGCCTCCAGTCCCAAGTAAACTTCCCTCAGATATTCCGAAGTTTGAAGGGAAGAGTGGTGAAGACTCAAGAGACCATGTGACCACATTTCACTTATGGTGCTCATCCAACTTCCTGATAGATGATTTGATCAGGTTTAGATTATTTCACCACAGCCTAACTAGAAATGTGGCCAAATGATATATAGAGTTGCCAGGGGGCACCTACACTTCCTTCGTTGATTTGGCTAATATTTTCTTGAATCATTTTCAGTTGCCTATCTACTATGAAGCCAGAAATGAACTTCTGGCAAACTTTCAGCAAGACACAACAACTCACATTCGGATCACATCCAAGAATGGAGAAGGAGAAAAAGGCTTATCAAAGACAAAATTCCACCAGAGTTCCTTATCGAATGGTTTCTCAAATCATTACAACCTAAGATCTGAAAGGATGTTTCTCTTTCCAATGTTTATTCAGAAGAGTAGGTTATTTTTCGAGCCCAACAATTCGAACTGATATATTCTTAGTTTGGGACTCTTCAAAAAATACTACCTGATGCTCCTAGATCTAAGGTTGATTTAACCAAACCGAAGCCAGGCCCTCATGCCGATGGTATAGTTGAATCAATTGACGCAAATATGGTGAACCATTTGAATCAATTGCAACAGTTGTCTCCACAAACTGCTTCTTCTAACTAGGCAACACTGTCTACACCTACACCTTCCCATCCTACCTCTATAAACACCGTCCAGGCCTCTAACCACAAAGGAAAGCAACAATTTGATGGGAATAGGAAGGGATGAGGTAATAAGAAGAACCAAGAGGGGAAAGGTGATGCGAATAAACCCAACAATGATGCCAATGAGGGTAGAAAAGAGTCCAAGAAAAAGATTAAGTTTCCATGCAAGTTATGCAATGGAGATCATTTGACTCAGCTCTGCCCTAAGATACAAGATTCTCAGTGCTTGTTAGTGCAGCAAGGGTCCTCTAGCTCCCAAGCTATTCTGACTAACCCTTTTCCCCAAGGGTAGCAATTACTCGCTGGCACAAACTCAAATGTTGGTACCTTCACAGGGGGAAACTAGGAAGGGGAAATTTCCTCAAATGTTTATATGATGAACTCTCACGTCGACGTTGCTACAAAAGCACGTGATTATAGTGAAACAGAAACATCCAAGGCTAAATCTATTCCAAAAAACACAGACCCACGTCATATTGAGCGACCCTCTACTGAATCTATATCTCAAATACGGAAAGGTTCTGCAAAGAACTCGACTATTAACCCTAATGCTAGGGCATCCCAGAAATACTCAATTGTAGAATATTTGGCTCAAAGTCCTTGTGCTATGTCTACTTTGGAGGTACTCCAATCATGTCCTACTCAGAGAAGTGCTTTGCTTTTGGTAATCGGTGCAGTAGATCCAAAGAACTCTTTAGTGCTCACTTTTGGTATGATGAATGTCAAAAGGGGACTTCCTCACCATATGGCTTTACAGATAAAGTCCACTTACCGAAAAACCAATATTTTTCGGATAGCTATAGATGAGGGAGCTTCCACATGTGTAATGTTTATATCATGTTGGAAGGCCATTGGATCACCTTCAGTTGTTCCTTCACCAACTCTCTTGACAAAATTTGATGGATATTCTCATAGGCCACATAGAATTATCCAAGCCTTTCCTATATGTGTTGGGGGAAAGGTCATCAACATTGAGGTGGAAATCGTTGATGCCAAACTAGATTATAACCTCCTCTTAGGAAGGAATTGGATTTACGAGATGGATGCCATAGTTTCATCTTTATTCTATATCCTCTATTTTCCTCATGAGGGGAGAATTGTTAAAATTGATCAGTTAGATTATTCTCTAGGTTACTCCCACACAACTTCTGATTCTACCATTCCATTGGTGGATAATCCCCATCAACCTATTCAAAATTTAGGAGTTGGGATGTACTCTCTGTTAATGCGTATATTTGACCTTCGTCCTCCTACAACTAGAATCAATGCAATTTCATCCTCTAGGGGACCTTCACGGAAAGAGTTCTTTCGAATTCATTATGTTTTAGACCCATGGACCTTACCTTCATCTACAACCACATTAGATGGAGGGTAGGTTGGTGGAATGGCATTTCCCATGTCTACAGCAAAACTTAGCTACCAATCTATCATTAACTCTATAGAAAACCATCCCACTCGTTTTTCACAAGGGGAGTTAGATGGCGATGTGGCTCCAGATTGGACCCTCGACTCTACTTCAGCTCCGGATTGCTTAGATACAATTTTACCATCTGAAGAAGCAATTTTGGATGAAATGATGTGTGTGGATCGACCATGGGAATATTTACATCATCGTTCATATTTTCTTCCTCCATTCCATGAAGTTGAATCTAGGTTCTCCAATTTGCTTACTAGCAATGTTTGTACAGTTTCTAACCCTTTGGCTCTAGCACAATTATCTGTCGAAGATAATATGTCAGTTATCTCAAGAAATATACCTATAAACATCTCTAGGAATCCTAATGCTATAGAAAATGTATTCATTGGAGCCAATTGTTCCCCTGAAAAAATTCAAATTTACACCGACCTCTTTAAAGAGTTTCGAGATGTGTTCGCTTCATCTTATGAGGAAATTCCTGGAATTGATCCATCTATAGTTCAACATGAGATCAAGATGTACAAAAATGCTAAACTTATTCATCAGAAGCTTTGACTGGTCAATCCTTGGAAGGAAACAACTATTAAAGCTGAAGTTGAAAAGCTGCTTAAGGTGGGTTTCAGATACCCCTTTCCTCTAACGGAGTGGGTTTCCAATCCAGTCCCAGTAGATAAAAATCAAGGAACGATCTATGTATTGACTTTAGGGATTTGAATAAAGCTTGTCCAAAAGACATTTACCCCATGCCTTTTATTGATCAAATTGTTCATGAAAGTGTGGGTAATGAAATTTTTTTGTTCATGGACAGATTCTCTGGTTACAATCAAATTACTATTCATCCAAAAGACCAACACAAGACAACCTTTATTTTTCCCTGGGGCATGTTTGCATACAAGAAGATGCCTTTTGGTCTTAAAAATGTTGGAACTAATTTTTAGTGGGCCATGTCTTATGCTTTCCACGACATCAAACATGTTATCGAAGCATACTTGGATGACTTAGCTACTCATTCTCGAAAGAGAATTGATCATCCCAACCATCTTCTGTTAGTTTTTGAGAGATGTCATTTCATAAAATTCGGTTGAATCCGAATAAGTGTGTTTTTGTGGCCACATCTGGTCAGTTGTTAGGATTCATCGTATCAACTAAAGGGATTTGATTTGATCTTTTCAAGGTTGAGGTAGTAATTTAGTTGCCTCCCCCGTCTTCCATTCATCGACTTCAAAGTCTCCATGGAAAGGCAAATTCCTTGAGAAGATTTATAGCAAATTACACCGAGATTACCAAAGGATTTATGCGTTTTCTTAAGAAAGGAGTTCCATTTTTATGGGATGAATTTGCACAACGATATTTTGATGCCTTGAAATAGGCATTAATCTCTGCTCATTGTTGAGTCCACCAGATTATGGCAGATATTTCCTTTTGCATCTCACTACGATAGAATCAACAATAGGTATGGTTCTGGTTCAAGAGGATGATACTCTCAATGAGCATGTAATATACTACTTGAGTTGAGGCTTAGTAGGACC
This sequence comes from Pinus taeda, assembly GCA_000404065.3. NCBI lineage: Eukaryota > Viridiplantae > Streptophyta > Pinopsida > Pinales > Pinaceae > Pinus > Pinus taeda. Next base: position 10,870 of record APFE031674094.1, on the reverse strand, counting down.
TAAGCTATGCTATTCTCCTATTGAGAAATTGGCCTTGGTAGCTGTCCATGCTATCTAGTGGCTTCATCATTACATTCTGCTATGCAAAACGTTCGTCTTAGTGGCTGTCAATCTTTTTCAGTTTGTCCTCAGTAGGCAAGTGATTGGGGGCAAATATAATCAATGGATTGTTCTTTTGCAAGAATTTGATCTCGAGTTCTTGTCAGCCAAATCTAAGAAGTCATCGATTTTTACGGAATTAATTTTCAAGTTGCCTTGTGAGGAAGCCATTGTTTATGAGGAAAATTTCCCTAATGAACATTTATTCCTCATTTCTTCACAAGATCCCTGGTACGAGATATCATTATATATCTCCAGAATTCGAAGTTCCCACCTGCTTCCTCCAAAGATGAGCATAAAAAGTTATGTCACCTTGCCAAAAACTATGTTATCATTGGTGATATATTATATCGCAAAATGGTTGATTCAATCCTTAGGCATTGCTTAACTATGGAAGAAGCAGAGTCTGTACTTAATGATTGCCACAGTGGAGCTTGTGGCGATCATCTATCAGGGCTTGCAATAGCCCAAACAATTTTGCGTGCAAGCTACCTTTGGCCTTAAATTTCAAAGATTATATTGAAGAAATCAAACATTCTCACCCTTGTCAAATTTATACTTGAAAAATGCACGCACATCCGACTCCACTTTTTCCTATTATCACTGTTAGTCCATTTACAAAGTGGGGCATTGACTTCACTACTTGTAATCTGCCTTCAGTGGCGAATCACATGTACATCATTGTGGCCATAGAATACTTTATGAAGTGGGCTGAGGCCATGCCTACTTACAAAATTATAGTGAAATAACAGTGGTGTTTCTCTTCAATCAGGTTATGTAACGATTTGGTATCCCAAGAGAGATTGTCACTGACCATGGCAGTCACTTCCAGACTCAACTGATGACTAAATTGGCTCTCAAGTTGGGCTTCTGGCATGAGCATTTGTCTCCGTATTATCATCAAGCCAATGGCCAAGTCAAAGGTGTGAATAATTCCCTTAAGACTATCCTGCAAAGGAAAATTGACAAAAATCAATCCACTTGGCACATCATGTTGTACCCAACGCTTTGTGCATACTGAACCCTAGTGAAGACTGCCACCGGGTTTACTCCTTTTCAACGAGTTTACAGATTGGAATCTATTTTTCCTATCAAATGTGAAGTTTCATCCCTTAAGCTAGCTGTAGAACTTCTTCCAGAGATGTCTAGTCTTGAAGAATGCCTGATTCATTTGGAACATCTCGATAAGGAGCGTCGAGATGCCACCATAAGAAACGAAGTCCATAAGAAGAGTGTTAAAACTCAGTATGATAAAGTTGTCCATCCTCGGGTTTTTTCTGAAGGTGACCTTGTCTTAGTCTATGACCAAGACAAAGACGCCATGGGGGTAGGCAAATTCAAGTCTATGTGGTATGGTCCCTTTGTAGTCAAGCGCATTTTGGGGAAAGGGGCCTATGAATTAATTGATTTTGAAGGGAAACTGGCGGAGCCCTGGAATGGGCTCTACCTTAAAAGGTATTTTGCTTAGGTTCCAGCCGAGAAATTGCTTGTTTGTATATATTGTATTTGTGTACATATTTGTCTGGAATTTTGTGATATCGACATTTTTTTATTTACTTTGGCATGTGTTGATGGATGATTTGATATATTTCGGATTCCCCAATGGTGCTAGTTGGCAAACTCGGAATCTTGCTTCCGCAGCTTGGGTGATTTATTATCCATCTGGCTAGTTGATGGTGTCGAGGGGAGTATATATTGGCCCTACTTCGAATAACATTGCCGAATATACTGTCATTGTTAATTTACTATCCGAAGCAATTTCTTATGGGATTGATTCATTGGTAGTTTATCTAGGCTCACAGCTGGTAGTGTCACAATTAAATAACATTTATTAGGTTTATCCTTATTTATATCACCAATTTTTGAGAGTGAGAATGTTGTGACAATCATTTATTTATATTACATATGTTCACATTCCATGATCTAAGAATTCATTAGCAGACTCTATTTCTAATCAAGAATTAGATTGGCATATTAATCATCCATCAAATTAAACAAACATCAAAAAATTTGAATCTGAATATATATCATAAAATTGCTTGTATATAGATAAAGTGTTCAAAAAATAACATACAAAATTGGGACGAAATGCCCTCAAAATTTGGGTTCATGCCCATAATCATGTCGAGTCATATATTAGTCTATCTATCAACCTGACTTAGGATGAGAAACTAAAAAGTTAACTACTACATTGGCTACACACTGAATTATGCAGACCCAGTCCCACGGTACCCCTACCACATGGCATTGCATCTGCTTAGGTAGATCCTCTATGGCTATCATAGGTACCTGGTGAGTCAGTCTCACAAAGTTTCTCTGAAGTGCATATAGGACTCTCTTTGTCTCAGCTGTTGCCTCTTCAACAACTCTTCTGCAACGCCTGTGCCTTAGAAATCCATCTAGTTTCACTAGACCCTGTTATGAAACCAGCTCAAGAAAAGATAGAAAAGATAGATCAACGCCTTAGAATTTAGCCTCTTCGAGGGGGAAACCTCCTTTACATTACATAAATGAACAATTCTTGGTTGATACAAATGAAAAGACCTCCTTTCTATATATAGGAGTCTAAGGGGTCATAACATAATTAGAGCCGACATAACAATAATAATGTAAGGGCACACTGGTAATAATAGTGGGCTTCTATGGGGAACAATAGTAACAATATGGGCACTACATGGGTACATCAATATAATAAGTGGGTTTTACTAATAACAATA